>VZTJ01003940.1:644922-725516 GCA_013397795.1 Orthonyx spaldingii
GCCCCGGCACAGCCGCGACCCGGGGGATGAAAGGGAGCGCGGTTCAGGCCGGATGGCGAACGCGGCTGGTGCTGGAGACAAGTGGGGAACCCACCGCCATGTTCCCTCAGCGGTACATACACCGTCTGGATACACTTCCGAGGCTGAGTTTTTAAAATCCTGATTACATACGTGTGCAGATTCCTGTAATGTGAGTTAGGGTGATGTATTGGGATCAGACAGAGGAAGAGATAACCTGTAATGTAATTATCTCCTTCAAAGCTAAAGCCATCAGAGAGAGGAAGAGATACAGGTTTTCAGTGCAAATTTAAAAAAAAAGCCGCAATCCCCTAATCTACTGCTTTAGCATTTGACAGCTGCCAGGAATATAGAAGCAGCATCACAGCTTGTGTTCCAGTGAAAGAAGCGAGGCAGCCGTGTGTAACATGCCGCAACTGGGACACGTTCCTCGGTTCGGAGCCGCCCGTAATCACATTATGCAACATCCGCTTACGCTGCTCGAGCGCTTCGCGTGGAAAACCAGCGGCACAGGAGGCGGCAGTGGGAAGCTGGTTATATATAACCCCTCGCTTTTTTGTTTCAGTACGCGAGATCACAGTGGGTTTATTTAAAGAAACATTATGTACTTAAGCTACAGGGATTGGTGAACTCGCACTGCCTGCCAGAAGGAAAGATGCATGTATGGCATAAATAAATACCATGAGATCTTTTTATCTTGCGGTCCATTAAGGTTGTAAATATTTGTTGTGGTATAGGTTGTTAGCTCAGGTCAAGAATAAACTGCAGTGCATTTCAACCACCTGGCAGCTGTATGAGTCACACAAAACCTTGATGATGTTAAGTCAGGCTACAGCATTCACTATTAAGAGTTACACACAAGTCACAGGAAACTTGATCCTAACTGATAATGGCACTGCCTGTACATAAAACAGTGAAGTTTGCTATCATGTAGATGCAGAACAAAGTCTGCATCAGCCTCCTCTCTCTGATGGAAAAATTGTTGTTTAAATCAGCATGCCTATTGTTTGCTTACCAAAGTCATGCATACACAAGGAAGGAATATTAAATTTCAACTCCAAACCTTGTTTAAGGATTGGGTTACATTTCATCACCTGAGGTTAAGCAGAAACGAGGTACAAAAGTTTACTAAGAAACCACAAACTTAATTTTCTTTCTGCAAAATGTGAAGAGTGTTGGCCTGAGACTTCATTGAGAAATGCTTTCTAATATTAGTCTCACTCAATTTCTAGTATACAAAACCTTAAGGCACAGTGGAGGCTAAATGAAGTGTCACCCCAAGGAATGCCATTTACCTGAGCAGCTTTTTGTAAAGTGTTCTCACTGACTTCAGAATAAAAGTATGGCTCCTCCACCCCCATCCCAAGTATGTTATATACCCTGTCTTAGTTTACCTGAATTCCAGCTTCATGCAACAAATTGATTCAGTGACACCAAAGGCCCCAGAGCAGGTCCCATTTCAGTATTAAAGCTAACAAATGCCAGGTTCTGTTGCCCACAACCATTTCAGGATAAGCTTTTTTCCATCTTGCAAGGATTAAATAACCTCACCTCCAAACCTACAGCTTTGCAAGCTTTTATGCCCTCACGTTCTCCTCTCAGTGCTTGCTGAAAGGTACCCTGCACATAACCATTTTGAATTCCACAATTACAGTTATAATGTGAATGCAAAAGTACCACGGGAAGGATAGCTCAAGCCTGTCTCATGACTTAGCCTGGTATCTCAAGTGTCTATTCTGCCACATCAGTCTTCTGCCACAAAACAAGTAAATAAGGTCAGCATGAAAGCATCTACCTTTACTTTGGGTCAAGAAGAAAACAGCAGCTTTTCAAGGTTTTCTACCTTTAAAGAGATTGACTTTTGCCTCTTACAATATTTTGCATTATAGCATTGAAACAAGTAATATAAGCATCAAATAAATTTGTAGTGGCCCCATTTTAGGTATGCCAATACCTCACAAGGCACAATTATACTGGAAAGAATTCAAACTGGCTAGAAAATTCTCCTACACTGACAGTGTTAGTGCTAGGTGCCTAAAGCCGAACTTGGAGGGATTTTGCCACTGAAGATACAGCTCATGAACTTTATTGATCAATTTTTTTTTATTTTTTTCTCCACACAAGCTATTCCAGACTCCAAGAGCATTTCTCTTCTAGAACAGCCTGCAGTTTGGAAATAACCCAGGAGAAAAAAAGAAAACACACAATCCAGGGAGGAGGATACTAAATGCTCTCCATCTGAGAGCCTTGGTCTCTTGCACTTTCCAGGCAGGTACCCCAGCCACTAGATTATTGGTTAAGTGTACCAGTGTTTGACCATATTTAAGATAAAACTTTAAAAGTGATTTTAAAAATACTCCTATGTGGATATGTGTATAGTGCGACTCAATTTTTTATAAGTACCTTCCAAACAATTTTGGAATGAGTATCTCAAAAGAAATAGGTAATGAAATACCCAGTTACCTCATCCTGTCCTGTCAGGCGTGGAATGTGAGGTAGGTAGCTCAGTTCCATTAAGATCATGATGGTGGCTGTGTTCAGAAAAGCAACTTTGCATGGCTGGATAGATAAAAAGAGTATTTTTTTAGTTTAGATGTATCTAGTCCCCGGTGGCAGCTGATGAGGTCTTTTCAGAACAGCAGTTTTGAGCCTAAGTACACACCTGAGATTCAATAAACCCTTTCAGTTTCTCTTAAGTCTACCCTCATCAGTTCTTCTCTGAAGTGTGGAAATAGATTGTGGTGTGCCACTATAGAAACCCTTAAAAAAGAAACTAAGATACTGAATCATTGTTCTGTGCACCATAGTAATGTTTTCCTCTCTGTGAACAACTGGTAACTCCCTCTGTATGAGAAGTAAGAACAAATTATTTGGAGGAAGATACAAAGTCCTAGATTTGAAAAGCATATATAATTTGATATTGGTAGTCATATTGTCATTTATTTTGTTAACAACCTGTAAGGCTGTAACAGGGAAGGCTTTTTACAAAGGATTCATGACTACAGCAGAATTCTTAATATGTTTTTTTAAAGCCTCCCCTTCAAGCTACAAAACACAGCCTCCTGTGTCTGTACCACCAGACTTCTGAATCAGGATAAACTGAGATTATCCCAAGATAATTATCTGCAAAGTAGCTTCTTCAGCTCTCCAGGCATCAGTATGATTAGTCCCATTCTGAAGTGGGCCTGGTTTCTTTTTGTTTCAATTGTTTTGGTTTCGTTAATTCATAACTGTGCAGGAATAGATTTTGTGAGAAACCACAGAACTGAAGTATGTTGCCTTGGAACAAAGCTTTTCAGACCTGCTTTCTCAAAAGCTATTGTAGATACTTCCTGAGTATACACACACATTTCCATTTTATTTGCCTCTTGAGATTAGCAAGACTTTAGAGTATTTTTGCTCTTCTATGTTCATTTCCAAGATTATTGCTTAATATCCAAAGTTACCGAAGTATACACCATGCTATGCAAAAAAACTCAGTTCTGAATTTCAGAGTTTTATGGGTATTAGTTATTGTGAAGAAAGCTTTCACGATTCAAAAGCCAGAGCAAAAACTTTATCAGCTAGTAGGTACTAGAAAGAAGGAAAGAAGACCTGTAGGGTTGTTGAAAACAGATTTCTGCTTTTCCACTGCCATTCAGACTCTTTCATGCTCAGAGCTTTCCACCAGAGTTCATTGCTTTCCTCCCACCCCTTACAAGGTGAAGATTTGCTCACCTGTGGAAAATCAGAAGTAAATTAAACTATACTAATCCAGATATTCTGTGCTGAGATGTTACAGATCTTTACATTTAAGGACAGATCCCCAAGACACCATATCTATCTATCTAGTCTAGATTGCATTAGCAAATTAGATGGGATGCAATACATATGGTTCACAAGCTGTTTTTCCCTACCCTCCATCACATGCAGCTGAAAGGTAACTGTTTATGGTACTTCTGTGAGGTAGTTTCAAAGAGTACCTGAGCAGCAAGGCATAGGTGTGTTCAGTCTCCTCATCAGTCACCACAACATATTAGACTCTGCAGTATAAATATAGACAAATTCCAGTTTCTGCTCAAGGACTAGTTTTTGCCAAACACGACACTGCATTTTTCTTGACACAAGAGGGAGCCATTTAAATTCTTCTTATTAAAAAAGCCATATACAGAATGAAGACAAAATAAATACCTGAATACGAGTGGCTACATTGATGTCCTTTCAATGTAGACATCTGATTTCCAAACCCTAGATAATTTTTGTTTTGTTCTATGTAATCACAGCATATGTGGCATCTGCTGGATTTTTCTGTGTGCAGCTATCACATTGGAGATGTACAGAATGCAGTGTGACACAAATGCAGTGAAATTACACTATTTGAAAATAATTTTAACACTACAGTTTGTGACGGCTCTTAATGAGTTGCTTTACAGAGTTGCCAGCCTTGTTCTCAGGTTAAGCCTCACATAATCCTCAGATCACACAGAGCCTCTGTTCCTTGGGTTATTAGCTTCTCTAGGGCAGCTCCACATTTTCAGGTTCAGTGAAGGACACATCCTCCCTTCCATCAAAATAAGGATGAACAGGAGCTGTGGACACTTTTCAAGGTCAAAGCCAAGACTCGGCTGCGGGAGGGTTGGGAGAGAGCAGTGCTGCCGCAGACCGCAAAGACACACAGTGCCCCTGCTGACTCATCACCTCACTGCTGCCTGTGCTGACAGGTTGTCCTGGATCCCTGCCAGCTCCCCTTGCAGTTCTGCAAGGTAGGCCATATATACCAGGATAAATGAAAGAATACAGTGTATATGTGGGGAAAGTAATAGCTGGAAGAAAATTGGTCAGGATACTGCAGGACATGTATTTCCTGAGACATCCTAGAGGCTTCAGGATACTTTGTGTTGTGAATGTATAAAAAGGAACATGGGTGAAGATACACAGGAGTCTTTCTGTGAAGGACTCAAAGTTAGATAAATATTTTAGAAGATAAATTAATATTATTTAGGCATCAATTCGGTGAACCTTGCAATAACTGGTCTGGACAAGAGTGTAAACTGACATCTTGACACTGCTGTAATCCAGCATTTGAACCACTATTTATTTAGATCTGGCAGCTCACAGTAGGATATGATTTTGTGGTGGCAGTAGTATTTTACTGCAAGCCAAACCCTTTCTTTCTGCTCTAATTTGAATATAAGGAAACCGTTCGGATGGCATAAATTATGAGTGCTTGGAACACAGAACATCTACACTATTCTGCATTTAAATTACTTGTTAGTCCTGTGGTTGTACAGAACCAGAGGAACCCCAGGATAGATTGAATCAGGCAATCTAGGTACTATATCTTTTGGAGTTATGTTTTTTTGGTCATGTCTGAGTATTCTGGTTCTCTTAATCTGTAATTTTCACCTTAAACTCTTGCCTGCATATGTACAAAATACTGTATACAGGTAAGGAGGAAAAAAAACTATAAAGTCAAGTTGGTGCCACTGGAGGCAGTAAATGAAAAAGGAAAGTTTTTGGTCTGATACATCAAAATAAAAGTAGTCTAATAGCAAGTCAGTTTAAATCAACGACTAGTTTGTAGATACCCCTTGTGAAGTTTCACATTTCTGATATGCAAGAAGAATCACTTGACAAACATGTTTACCAGCGAGACAAACCCTGCATACATTGCTTTACCGTTAGTAACTTCTAAGACTGGCATATCTTTCATATTGTATTAATACACACTGCCTCCCAGTCTGCAGTGTCAGAACCTCAGCACCCTGTTTTCGTGGGACAATTTCCTCACATCACGAGCAATTCACATTCTGCTCTAACTGGATACTGGGGTGACAGTCAATACAAATAATGAAATAATGTGCATACACTTAAGTTTTGGCTGATGGTATTAACATTTTATCGAGTACATATGCTTTGGCTTTCTCCCCCAACAAATAATGTGGTGAGGAGGTAGAAAATTGTTGCTCTGAGTCACTTCGGCTTAGGCTAGAGTGAGTCAGGTACTCAGCAGCTCAGTTGGGAGAATTGATCATATTCCTATTATCTTAGACACAAAGAATTGCTGGCTATAACTGACAGGCAAGATTCTTCAGGGGCAAGGTAAATCAGGTTTTGTGTTTTAACATCCTGGGGGACAGTAGTCTAGATTTTCAAATAAACCATTTGCAAATCATAACTTTTGTGGCCATTACTGCTGTGAGAGTCCCTAAACCTGAGGATTGAATATATGGTTTAGGGTGGACAATCCAATTATATTTAGCAACATCTGTAAGAAGCCTTTCTTCTTGCATTTTTCTGGGCACCCTGGCAACCACAAAACATTTTAAAAAAAGGGTTTAATGTAAGTCTTAGAGGCAGTACTAAAGCATAACATCAACTTTGGACTTGTGTTCATATTTAAAGTTCTTCCCTCAGACCCGCTCAGATGTTTCCCCTCCATATGGCTTCTAGTGTAGCAGTACAGTAACCTTCTGCTAGCTAGTAACACAAAACACCACTTATTCTCACCGTGCCATTCCCAGCTAACAGCTTCAGTGCCTAGAGCTGTGTCGCATTAGCACAGTCTGTTCCCAAATAAGTTACCCTTTCTGTCTGTAAGCATGACTAATTAATTCAGGTGCAGCACTGAGCTACCACAGCTCTGCTCTTTCCAGTCTGGAACCAGTCAGCTGTGATACTCACCTGGAATTGCTGTGCCACTGCACAACATAGGGAGCACTGAGAACACATCCTACTCTGTTTTCTCTGATTCCATTCACCTTTCATCTGCCTTGCTACTAAAAGCTACCATAAAGAAGTGCCACAGCAGGGAAATCTGCCTAAAGCCCTCAGCCATGGCTATATCATATGCAAAGACAATGGCTCTGGCTAAAGCAGGCTTATGCCCAGTATTGGGAAACAACCCTTCTCTCCCTGGGATGGTGGTGGGAGAAGGCAGAGACTGGCATTTCCCCTTGATGCTGTAGTCTTGGACTTTCTGGTCCTTTCACAGGGCTGAATCTGCCCTTAGTGCAGTAACCCAATTAGGACAGACTCCAGTGGGAAGCTGCAAATATATGTCCAAAAGATATTTCACACTGCAGGAAGAGTCTGATATGCTTCCTCAACTTCAAGGAGCCTACTTAATGGCCCCAAAAGGTAATGAAGACTTCTTTCTCAGGAGGATTTTGTCTTTAGCATCATCACTGTCCCCTGTTGAGATTTTGTAAATTTAAGCTTTATCTCTGTTGAGAGATGCTACTTTTCACAAGCCACAAATGCCCACAGCTCTTAGGGCTATTCTTAGTTACCAGCACAATCCAAGCTTTAAGCACTTCCCCCCCCCCATAATATACTGACAAAAATGCATAGGCATTATCTCTGCCTTGTGAGCTAATATGGCACCCCTCCTAGGGACTGCTCGGGTAACAGAAGTATGGCTAGCCAAGATGGCTGTAAAAAAAAAAAATACCACATACATCCTTCAAAGTAAAATCCATAGCACCCCAAAACAAGAAAAAGCCTTTAAAAAATGTCCCCAGCTAACAACAAACAGTACCACACAAAGAGCCAAGGCCATCAAGAGTCTAATGTAGAACTACACAGATGCAAGTCTCCACATCCAGAGAGATCAGTTTTCTATTTTAGAGACCAACAACTGCCTTAAATTTATTAACTCCACCATTTTCAACAAACAGGAAAAGAAAATTCATGTTGCATAGGTGAAAAATTATAGGACAGTCTCTCTTCACCCCCTTTTCTTATTATTGTCTATTTACACAAGAAAACAATTTGATAATTACCTGTTCTCTTTAAAAATATATTCTAAATTTAGGAACACTACATACAAGATGTCTCAGAGCACAAACAGTTTGGTGTTATATTTAGAGCCAAATTGTTTCAGTTCAAACAAGTAACCCAGATCTTGCCAGTCAGCTCCCTCACTTTGACTTCTTTTTTTACATACTTCATAGTACTCAATCTCAAAACAACTTAGCTGTACCTCTGCTAATTACCAGTTGTTGCTTTCTCAGTAAAATGATAAATACACCAGCTATTGTAAGACAAGCTCCTTATTCTTGTACTTTTCTCAGAGCAAAAGGGAATAAAACCTCTTATTAAATTACACATGCCAGCAGATTAAGAAAACAAATGAGTCCAAATGAAAATTCTTACCATTGCAGGTCACTAAAAAAAAAATCCAAAGCAGGGCAAAAAACTGTTACTCTATAAAAAGAGCTGTGTGCTTTCTTACTAGGAGGCTTGTTGTCTTATATTGTGTGCCCTTATCAACATATCAGCATTGGCTGATGAGTTGCAGGGTCTCAGCTGTACCTGCTTCCTGGCCATTTAGCCCCTGTCTTTCTAGTACCAGTTTTCAGCAGATCTCAGTGCAAAAAAATGCTTAAGGTTTTGGAGTGTTTAGTAGGCCATAGCTTAAAGCACTTGTAGCACCCCACAAAACACAATATAGCTAAACATAACTGCTTTTCCCCTGTATAATTTTCTTATTTTTCCCTTAATTATTCCATTTTCTTTTTTTGCTTACCTGCTCTCCCATTTGTTGCCTATCAGAAGAGATAACAGGTGTAAAATTTCATCTGAAAAACAAAAGGAGGAAGCTAGACTGGGAAGTCATCATAGAAAATGCACTCATTTATATGGCAGTTGCAACTCTATTTTTGTTTTGTTACAGTGACAAGGCTGGCTTAAAAGAATAACAAAACTTCTTACATTGATTCTATCAGTCAAGTAATTCTGTGTAACTAGAGGGAGCTAGTTAAAGAAAAGGGGAAGAACAAAAAGCAGCAAATGGGATGGATGTTGCAAGAAGGATTTGTGGAAACTTGTTGAATTACTGCTAATTGTGCTTTCACTGTAATTGGACCATGGTGCATTAACAGTAAAGAAAAAAATCTTAGATATTACTAAAATGTTCTAAATCCCACTCCATTTTAATGCAAAGTTTTTAAAGTCTCAGTGTCTTCAGAGTGTCACCTACCCACTTAAACACCTAAATACACTACTTAAGCACTACTGATTTTTTCAAATTGGTATCTGGTAGATGCTCGGTTTCTGCTGTCAGTCACGTGTGCGATCAAGTCTACACAATGTCATAAGATTTCCCAGAAAAAACTGGCAAATCCTAACCCACTGAGTTACCATAGTTAATTCTAGCATATTTTAAGACATTGTATTATATGCTTTACTGCATGTGACTGTTGTGATCAGTAATGATTTTAATTGTCTAAGAAAGAATGCATGTACCTGTAGTTTTAGAAGGTTCTAACAAGACCCATTGTTCAGTTGTGCAAAGTCCTGTGGCTTTCAGCTGACCAGCTGGCATTAAACCATTGACTGAAATAGACTATGCTCTTTGTCAAACACCTTGGTTACATAAAATTGTGGAGTAAGATCTCAGAAACCCTGTAGAAAAGCATTTGCTGTCTATGTCTTCTTAAAGAAAAGGTCAACAGTATTTTCTTCATAGAATCACAGAATGGTTTGCATTGGAAGGACCTTCAAGGTCACCTAGTTCCAGCTCCCCTGCCATAGGCAGGGACACCTTTCACAAGGCCAGGTGGCTTGAGACCCTGTCCAACTTGGCCTTGAACACTTCCAGGCACGGGATGTCCACAACACCTCTAGGCAGCCTGTGCCAGTGATCATCACCCTCACAGTAAAGAATTTCTTCCTAATACCAAATGTAACCTTGATTTCTGTCAGTTTGAAGCCATTCCCCTTTGTCCTATCATAACATGCCCTTGTAAAAAGTCCCTCCCTGTCTCTCTTGTAGGCCCCTTTTAGGTACTAGAAGGCTGTTCTAAGGCCTCACTGGAGCCTTCTGTTTTCTAACCTGAATAACCCCAACTCTCAGCCTGTCTTCATTGGAAAGGTGTTCCAGCCCTCTGATCATCTTCATGGACTTCCTCTGGACTTGCTCCAACAGGTCCCTGTCCTTCTTATATTGGGGACCCCAGAGCTTGATGCAGCACTCCAGGTGGCATTTCAGAAGAACCAAACAGGGGCAGAATCACCTCCCTTGACCTGCTGGTCATTCTGCCTTTGATGAAACCCAGGATGTGATTGGTTTTCTGGGCTGCAAGCACATGACCAGGTCATGTCAAGCTCCTCACCCACAAGCACTCCCAAATGCTTTTTCTCAGGGCTGCTCTCAATCCATTCTTGCCCAGGCTGTACTTGTGCTTTGAATGGCCCCAGCCTAGGTACAGGACCTTGCAGTCGGCCCTGTTGAACTTTGTGGGGCTCTCACAGGTCCACCTTTTAAGCTTGTCCATGGTCCCTCTGGATACCACCCCTTCCCTCCAGCATGTCAGCTGCAGCACACAGCTTGGTGTCACAAGCAAATTTGCTAAGGGTGCACTCAATCCCACTGTGCATGTCAATGACAACACTGTTAAAATGGCACCTGTCTCAATACTGACCCCTGAGGACACCACTTGTCACTGGTCACTACTTGGACATCGAGACATTGACTCATCACTTGTCTCCTTGGACATAAGGACATTGACCACAACTCTTTGAGTGTGACCATCCAGCCAATTCTTTATCCACTGAGTTGTCCATCCCTCAAATCCATGTCTCTCAGTTTAAAGACAAGGATGTAATGTGGGAGAATGTCAAGGGGTTAGCACAAGTCCGGATAGATAGCATTAGTTGCCTTTTCCTTACCCTGGAACCCTGGTCACCAAATTTGTGAGGCACCATTTGCCCTTATTGAAGCCATGTTGACTGTCACCAATCACTTTCTTATTTTGCACATGCCTTAGCATATTTCTAGGACGATGTGCTCTGTGATCTTGCTAGGCACAGATATAAGTGGCTGACCTGTAGTTCTCTGGTCTTCCTTATTTCTCTTTTTAAAAATAGAGTTTATTCTTCCCCTTTTCCAGTCAGTGCAAACTTGTCCTAAATTGCAATATAAGATATATTCAATTACCATCTCCACAAGCTGTTAAAACAGGTGGGGCATGGTTAGTTATCTCCTGTCATGACTCACCCCTGATAACTCCCTCCAGGTGTTATCTCTGTTAATGGGCTGTCAAGATCCCACTGCATGACTCACTAGAATTACCTCATTCCATTGTGAGATGCTCTGCCCAGGGGGGAGGAGCCAAACATTCCCACATAGATATAACCTGAGCTTTAGAAGTGTACAAGTCAGCCCTGCCTACTGGATTCCTAGAGGACAAGAGCTACTACTGGACCATCAGGTGGAGACCAGACCCTTCTACAGGATCACTGCTTTAACTGAACTACTTTACTTAGACTGCTACTGCCACCCTGACTAACAAGGTGTCAGGTTGTATCCTGACTCTGTCAGTTTTTTTCCTTGTATTATTGCATTTATTTTAATTTTCCTATTAAATTTTAATTCTGACTTGTAATCTCCCACTGGTTTTTTTTCAAACTAGTACAGAACTTCACCAGACTTCAACAACTTTGCAAGTATGATGGATAGTGGCTTAGCCACTTCCTCTGCCAGTTCCCACAGGACCCATGAATGAATCTCATCAGGTTCCATGAACTTGTGCACCTTCAGGTTCCTTAAATGGTCTTGGACCTGATCTTCTACAGGAGGGAAGTTCTTCATTCTCCCAGTCCCTGCCTTTGCAGCTCAGGAAGTGTGGTTGGAATGCTTTTCTTTCAAAGAGGGAGAATGGTCTAATGAGGCTGATTTCCTAAGAAAAATTTGCAAATTAGTCCTCATAATACTACACAGACTTTTTATTTGAACAACAGTATTTACTGTTATGGGCCAAGTTTTGATGAAAATATCAATTGCGTTGTTAACCAGGAATTCAAAGTAGAGTGATGAGGCTGAGAAGGCTGCAGTGTTTTCCATAGAGATTTAGACTTGTGGTTCAGATGGGAGTTGCAGGTAGAACAAGTTACCCACTTCAAAGTCGTCTTTCATATTAAAGCTTTCAGAAGTTTCCCATTTTCTAGGCCCCACTCTTGCCCTCAGGGTGACCTGATTGCTAGAAACTTTGTGGTAGCTGATGCAACCCAGCACTGCTGTCTGCAAGGTGATCCTTGATCAGTAAGAAGGTTCAAGAGCTGTGGACTGGGCACTCCACAGAAAGCTTGCTGCTTACATGAGGTTTCTTCTTGGTTTTTCTTTGAATTAAGTCCCATAGAGCAGGCAGGGACTCCAGTGAAAAGCAGGCTTCATGCTCAGTCAGTTATGTGAGAGGTGGCCATCTGCTAGAGTCATAAGAAAATAATATAAAACTTTATTTATACTTTGTGACAAGCTATTGTTTAACTTTGCCATTGTCTTCTGTTATTCACCTTTAATATATTAGCTTGTTTTGTGATATGACTAATATATTTTTCTTCCTTTTCAGCCTCCACCCCCCTGAAAATATATCTTTGCAACATTTACATTAACATTCTATGTTAAATAGTTTTTGATTTTGCTTCATTTTTTGGGCAAAAATTATTCAAAAATCCAGAATAAATGAAATGAGCCAGCAGAAACATAATTTGAAGCAGGCAAGATGATGACACAGTTATTATGGTGTGTATATACACCTGGAAACAGCTATAAAGCACAAAGGACCATTGTCATCCTACAGCTGATGCCACACTCATCATAGTAATAATCTGATATTGGTGGTTTTTGTAGTATGAGAAAAAACCCAAGATGTCAACAAAATGGAGAGTTTTGTCATGAGAGTCACTTAGAATTGAAATAATTTTTACAAAATCTCTATTTTTGTTTCTTTAAAATGAGGCAAGGTGATTTAACCACATGGCTACTAACATAACAGGAGGCAAGCAGTTAAATTTTGATAAATCAGAAAGAGCATTAACCTCTTACAGTTTCATCTTTTCTAAAGCAAATGAAATACTGTTTGATATGGCTGCATTGCTGACTAATAATAGTACTTATCAGCAATTCTTAAATCAGTCTATAATCCCAAGATTAATTAGTGTCATAATTTTATTCTTTATTAATTAAGCAATTTGTAGTTAATTGCTACTCCTTGCGTTTCTCAGAAATCCTTCTTCAGGATGGTGTTTTCTTTCTGCCTATGTCATATTGCCTCTAGAGGGATAGAGCACAGCTGTTGAATGAATCCATGTGCTTTCTTAAAAAAGTAGGTAAATTACATGGTATCTGGCACTTCTTACATGCATGTAGTCGGTGCATGTCATCTTATTTCCATGTGGTTCATTTATTTCCTCTCTCCCATTCAGTCCTGGCAACATCTTTGGATTTCACTGAACTGTTCCAAAAGCGAAAAGTGGATTTCACTTTGTAGGAGCCTTAATGCAGTGGAGAATACAACATGTGGCTAAAGAAGTTGGGAATCCCTTGTGAGTATCCTTCCGAATAGATAGAATAAGATGAAAAGTGAAAGTTCATTGCATCTTGCTTTGAATCAAAATGTGTCCTATCACTTTAAATGAATGGCTTTGCTTGGTGGCCATTTTGACCAAAGAAAGTTGTCATGGAAACCTTGATAGGATAATAACTACCTGGACAGAGCTATAAGGCCTCAGAGACTGTGTAATCAGGTGGCCATTTATTCTGGAAGAAGTGGGCTTCTGTCTAGTAAAGGAGAATGGAATCAGTTGATTAAAATGCATCTGCTGTAGTAGGATCCAGTAATGAGACACAAACATTTTTTCTTGTCTATCAAAGACAATCGCTGCATGGCACTTTGATTTATTCACTGTTAAAAATATTCTAAAGCTGTTTAGAGGAGCCCAAGTGTGGATGCTAAAGAAGGTTTTGTTCCGGAAGTTAATTTTGCTCAAAGTTCTCCTCCCTTCCACATTGTCTGCACTCTTGTTGCAATTATCATGACTGTGTTCTTTCCTGTTAGGCTGGATATCTCTGTATTGCACTGCATTACACAGTGTACACATAACCAAAGTGCCAATTACACCACTTGAGATAAGCATCATCCTGTACAAAAAGAATGTGCTTAATTGGTCTTGTTTAATTTGAGCATTTCACAGTGTAAGTGCAAAGGGCTAAAATAATCACACAATTGTAGTTGAAAATGTTTAAGAAGTACTTGAAGTACTTTTGTGAAACAGATGATTGGGAAGCTTATCCAGTCCTCTGAGTCATACTACTCTGGTTATCCAGGAATCCAGAATTCAAGCTGAACAGGGATACTTCCATACAGTTGTTGGAGCAGTTTCCTGAATTAATCACATTTTTGTGTAGTTACCACAAGAGAAAGAAGATGGGAACTCAAAAAAGTCATGGTTTTTTTGCAAACTGAGGACTCTTAGGACTCTGAATCTCTCCAGGATCATGGCTTGCCCTTTAAAGTTATATAGGGTAACCATTCAGAACCATCCACTTATTTACACTGGCATTATGTTGGAGACAGTTGTCTTAGATTGTAGACATCCCTTGTAGGATGGTTAAAAATAAAATTCAATTCAAACCGGCTCGCTCTGAGTTTCAAAACTGTCATGAAAGCAATCTGTTCACACAGTACTGCTATACAGCAGGAGTGGATGCAGTCAGGATGTGAATAAGGGTGCTATTGAACAGCACAACACATCCTCTGTAATATGACATGGAAAGCACATTAATCTGTGCAGAGCAAATGGGGTCCAGCAGGAACTGTAGCTCCTTTATGTGCCCCCTGGTAAATATGTCCTTCCTCTGAAAGCAAAAATACTAAAAATATAGATATATAGTGCTTCCAAAAGAATGGACTTCTCTGTTTGGTCTTCAAAGCTAATGCTTACACAATTTTGATCAAATATCTGCATGCATGAGGCAAATCAGTGGATCCAGTCAAGTAGTTGGTACTCTGTAAGACTCCCTAAGTAATATTCCTTTAAGCAAATATTTACTGAGTGGGAAAAATCATGTATGAACAGAAAATAATGGAATGGAGGATCATTTCTGCACAGGTGCTGTGGAAGAGTGAGGAGAGAGTCTGTGTTTACTTCTCTAAGTAATTGTTCTGCAGAGAGGAACAGATTCATGAAACAACCTGTGTGATGGTTAAGAGTAAGCTAACTCTGCAGCCACAAATATCACCAAGTTGTTCTTCTTTTGAGAACATTGGGCTGTGTACAGAAGTGTTTGACTCTCTGAAGAGAACAAGTAGTCTAACAGGGTGTCCAAAGCATCTGTAAGATCCCTAGATATTTACATCATCAAATGAAAATCAAAGACTTCACCTACAAATGAATTGGATTCCTGCTGTTTGGCCTTAACTCAGGATCAATTTAGAGTCTGTTTTTTGCTGTGCTTACTCAAATACATTCACCTTGGAGGACAAACCAGTTAGAGTTTGTGTGGTGGTGTCTTATTAGTCTCATCAGAGCCTTAAAAATAGCAGTTCAATGCAATATTTAGTCCTGCACATGAAAGGTTTAGGTGTAAGAATGGATGATTGTTTCAGGTTACAAACCTGTTTAAAGACTGCTTCATTATCTGAACGAGCTAAAAGCAGGTATGTCTGCTATATAAATTGTGGTAATAGCCCAGCCATGAAGTAAATGTCCCCCAAGACAGATCCAGCCACTGAATGATTCTAACTGCAACATAATTCACTAATGTGAGCAGGATAGCAGTTCACAGTCATATAATGACTGAATCATTACCGTGGAAACCTATACTGCTATTTCTACCACAAATCCTGCACTGGTTTGCATGTCTTAAGGAGACCCTGTCCTTTTGGAGTGTTGTTCTATTTGTATTCACTGTTGTATTTTTAACCTTCAGCTATTAAAAAAAAAAAAGGGATATCCTTATGATTTGTTTTCAAAAAAAGCACTGTGTATAATGTTGGCCTGAGACAATTCCATATCTATTTACAAACTGGGAAAGAATTATCATTTTTCTAAGTGTTGGGAGAGAATGGAGAAAACATGCAGTTTGAGTTTACATTTTAAGCATTGCAGTTGTGACACTTTGGCATAAACTGGATCAAGATTTGGGTGATAATAAAGAACTGCTTAAAATGTTTTTCACAATGGTAAGTTCTAGACTGTAGCCTGTCAGTCTATTGCAGGAAATCAGTTTCTGTCTTGTAGAGATCAGGATTTATTACCTATTTTATCTTTAGAGTGTTTTCAAGAAAAACTTACGATGGGCTGAGAATGTAAAAAAAATTCTCATAATTGATTGTCTCTTTGTCCAAAAGATTTATGTATTTGTATCTTCCATTAGTATTTGTGTAGAGGAAATCTCTTCTGTTTACTTGTGTCTTGCAAAACTTGATTGTGTTTGTAAAAATTTACATGGCTCTCTTCTGGCATATCATAACTGAGTAGAATTTGCATAAATTCAGGTTTTACTCAGGCTCTCCAACACTTTCTAATTCCTTCTCTTAGTTTCTGGTGACCATTACTCTAGGAAGAGATGTCCTATTGGCTCATGGAGTTAGACACAGGAATGGGGAAGCATGGCAGGAGTATTCTGTGGCAGTTCATGTTGAACAAACATATCTCAAAGAGTGATACAGCTTACTTCATATTTGTTAAACTCCCTATCAATAGGAAAGCTGTGACTTTGTTCAGTTTTAAAATATGATATGTTGTCATATTTGAAATATGATATTCATCTCACAGAGGCTAGCTTTTGCTAAATTAAATTCATACTACTAGAGCAGCTCTGAATTATGATGTACAGTTGAAAGATTGTGTCACTGTCAATATCTGCAAAAAACTGTGCTAAAATTTTATTCTTTCTGCAGCAGTAACTTTATGGTGGTCCCTGAATTCAATATTGCCAATGGAAATTGCTATCAATGTAGCCTTAGACTTTGACACTTTGGTTATCTGAGATCTGGAAATTCTGAGCTTTAGTCAATGTCTAAGGAATTGATGAATATTCATAAATTATTAATGTAAATACTTCCCCAAAAGTAGAATAGTGGGAGGGAATAGATGTGTCTATTGCTTCTTTTGCTATTCTATGCTAGTCCTTACCATTTCTGAATTGTAGAAATAAATGTTGACTCCAGTCCTAGTAAAAATTTTCTTGCTTGGTTTTCTTGTATGCCAGCAGTCAGGTCCTCTTCCCATGGACTGCACCATTGCAACACACTTGGTGCATACCACTTGGGTAATAAATCTTAGGCAAGGTTAAAAGTCTGATGAAAATATGTATTGTTACATTAACAACAGGCAAAATTGCACTTTTTACCTTCATTTGTTCTAGAGCTTCTTGTCTTCCCATTTTCCTTTCAATCCCTTTTGTACTTCATTACATTTACAGTGTCAAGATCCATGTGACAATGTCCCTTTCTGTCTGCAAACCGGATTCTGTGGCTACCAGCGTATGAAATAAATTACGTGATCAGTACAAGCGCCTTTGGATCCCTGATATGAATGACCTTTGCCCATTTATATTTGGTCGTGTGAAAACAGCCTGTGAAATTGTCTTTCAGAATCTGTTGGTAATGTACTGTTGCCACACTCACCATTCCTTTCTGCTATGATGTCTCGCAGTGTAACTGGCGTTTCATAGGTACTTGTATTCTCAACCTGAACCCTAGGTCTCAGCAACTCTGTCTATACTGATGAATTGCATTTTTTAGACTCTCATAGTATTAGTGGCTCTTAGAACTCACCAGTTCTAGATAATTGGGTTATTGGTATGTCTTTAGAAGTGACACTTTTCAGTCTTGTGTGCTTATCATCTTTTTACTATGACAAAAAAAGTTTGTGTTCTTTTTATATAGCAATACCAAGGCAGTCATACAAAAGTTCTCTGAATTAACTTTCACAACACATCAATAAAATTATTTTAGCATTACCTATCATTATACATTTGCTCTGGCCAGAGAAACAATATATTAATTTTATATATACATATATATGACAGAAATTTTATATTTCTGAGTGAGAAGTAGCAGCATAGCAATCCACAATTTGCAAACATTGATTCTACTATGTTTCCCATGATTAGGAAATAGGCCCTAAATTGGGAGGCCAAGTTAAACACATTTAGGTTTCTGGTGCCAAGAGAGAGGAGTATTCTGTGATTGTTCTCCAGACCATTCCCTTAAATGTCTTCCTCCTTGGAAACAATACACACAAAATGAGTAATGCTTATGCTGGTGTGGACCCAGGCACATGCACTTGTACCTGGAAAATAGCAGATGCTCTCAGATCCCATGATAGAGACAGAACCACAAAGGCCAGAACAGATTTAGATTCATAAAAAATGTATTCTGCATCTGTAACAGATTATCTGTAAGAAAACATGTTCCTCAAATAGCTGATTTTTCTTCTTTTCATAAAAAAAGTCAAATAATTTTATTTGTAAAGAACTTTCTGGGAATACATAAAAATTAGACTAATTCCATTTGCCTTTTCATTCCCTTTTCCCTAATGTGGAAAAGGCTGCATTATTTTCATCAGTAAAGATTGTCAAAGGTGCTGGTGAAACCTTGCCAGTGACCTTTGATTTTACAAAGACAGTAATTTAATTTTGTTGTCATTATGAATTGTTACTATTGGGATAGCATTTTATATGTCATCTAAGTTTCTGTGCAGTGAACTAAGTGCAGGGCTAGAAAGATTTTGCCTTCACACAAAACTTATTTATTTCAAAGTGTTCCTGTAGTTTTGTTTTGTGTCACCAAGCTATAGAAAACTATAATTGATTAACTGTATGTATGTTCATTCAATAATGTGATTTGACATAGGCTGAGACTTTTGGGTAGGGAAGGAAACAAGTGTTAAATGTCAACTAGTGAGAGGTTGAACAAGGAATTTTTACCGCTTTACCTTGATGCTTGCAGTTCCCACCGAAAGCCACTAGGTGTTGCTGTCACAAGTAGCTGCGACAAGCAAGGACTCTAAGTCCAAATTCAGGCAGAAGACTGTTTATTGTAAGAGTCGGCAGCTTTTATACACTTCTGTATGTTTATCACTCAGGTTACATGTCCATTGGTTACATAACTACTACAATAGATTCATTGGCTATTATTTAACTATAACATACTAGTACTGGATACCTATAACGCGAGCCCTCCAAGTATTCTAGACATTCAGAAAAACACCAGGTGCAGCTTTGTTGCTGATTTCTCCCTTGGTTGTTTTGGTTCCTTGCTTCTGTGAGCACCGAGTTTCTCACGGATAGATACAGATCACGCTAATATCGAAATGTTGGGCTTAGACAGGCTTGTTAACCTGCTATGAAATCCCACATTACCTCACTTAGTTGACCAGTCAAGTGAAGTTGTAGGAGCAACGTGGGTTTTTCTTTCATGGCTACACCAGCTATGATGCCAAGCATAGTCCATAACCTCTCCTGTAAGGTGGAGCATATGCATATGTATGGATTAATTGTTGAATAGTCAGAGGAAAATAGGAAGAGGACTGAAATGATCTCTGTGTCACTAGGTTTAGCCTCCAGCTGTTTTCAGAAATCATATCATAGAACATAGTAGAGTCCCTTTCACGGACAGCTTAAGATGCACTTTGAAGGGAGTGATATTTCTAGTGCTCACTACTTTTGTTGGAAGGCTCTTGCAAAAATGCATTTTACTGATTAAACTAGGAGCCTCTTCCTAATTCTGTCCTAAGTATTTGTGGCCATTATGAATCCATTTGTCCTTTTGCCAGTGTTCTTTAGCCTAGGTTGATCTCTCATTGCTGGTGTTCTGCTATTTGATGTTATGGTGGGTTGGCTCTGACTGGATGCCAGATGCCCACCAAGGTGTTCTATCACTTTCCTCATCAGCTGGACAGGGAGAGAAAATGTAACAAAAAGCTCATGGGTCAAGATAAGAACAGGGAGAGACCAATCACCATTTAATGTCAAAGACACAACATACTCAACTTCGGGAAATCAATTTATTACCAAACAAATCAGAGAAAAATAATGAGAAATCTTACTAAATCTTGAAACACCTCTCCTGAACTCCTCCTATCTTCTCAGGCTCAGCTTCACTCCCCATTTTCTTTACCTCTCTCCCTGAAATAGTGCAGGGGGGCAAGGAATGGGGGGGTGTGGTTACTCCTCACATTCTTTACCTCCTCTGGTGTGACACCCCTCCTAGTAGAAAACCCTCCACAATCATCTCCAAGGTGAGTTCTTCACTTGGACTGCAGTTCTCCATGAACTTCTCCAACATCACTCTCTTCCACAGGGAGCAGTCCTTCAGGAACAGACTGCTCCAGCATGGGTCCCCTACGGCATCACAAGTCCTCCCAGCAAAACTGCTTCAGTGTGGTCTCCTCTCTCCATGGGTCCACAGGTCCTGACAGTAGCCTGCTTACCAAGGGACCACAGCCTCCTTTGGGCATCCTCTTGCTCTGATGTAGTACTTTCCATGGTCCTGCAAGTGGATCTTTGCTCCACCATGGACCTCCATGGTTTTAGGGGCCAAGCTGCCTCACCATGATCTTCATTACTAGTGGCAGAGCAACCTCAGCTCTGGCACCTGGAGCACCTCCAACCCCTCCTTCTCCACTGACCATGGTGTCTGCAGAGCTGTTGGTCTCTCTGGCTGCTGTTTCTCTGCAGATTTGTTTTCTTCCCTTCTTAAATCTGTTATCCCAGATGTGCTACCACCATCACTGATGGCATTGACTGCCTTAGCCAGTGGCATGTCTCTCTTGGAGTAGGCTGGTCTTGGCTCTGTTGGACATGGAGGAAGCTTCTGGCAGTTTCTTACAGAAGCCACCCTTGTAGCCCTCCCACTATCAAAATCTTGCCCTGCAGGCCTAATGCATATGTGGTATCACAGTTGTCTTAATTTTCTTTTTCCCCGGGTAAGTGTGTCAGTCTCTCAAAGTCTTCCCTCAGAAGACAGAGAATCTGTCTATTCCTTTGATTATCTTTGAAGAATTCTCTGCACCTGAATCAGTTTGTATCTTTTTTAACATAGGTATTTGGAAGTATAGACTGCATTTGTGCTGCAACATGAAAAGTACTTTATACAATAGCATTTATACTTTCTTTTCTTTGCTGGGAATAGTTTTCCTGATGCATCATATGGTTTCAATTGTCTTTTTCAAAGTTATATCAAATGGGTGTCTTGGATATCCTCTGATGGCCATCCTTTTTCTAGACTGCCTCCAGTTGTCTATATTTCATAGCAGCCCTCAAGTGCATAACACCGTGTTTTGCAGTATTAAAATTTAATCCAGTTTCTATTACTTCAGTCCTCAAGGTCATAGAGCTCTTTGTGTATGGTATTCTGGTCCTCAGCCAAGACTGTTGCTGCTTCATGGTTTTACATCAGCAAACAGTAATTAGCACAGGTATTTTTTGTGTCCAGGTCATCAGTGAAAATATTAAGAACAGACTCATCCTCAAAAGGATCTGTGAAGATCTCCTTTAAGACTTGCCCCTCAAATGACCTTTGAGTTCTCTCAGTGTGTACCACTATGTTCTGTTGAGCCCATTTCTTACCTACCTTGCATTTCTTGTGCTCATTTCCCTTCATCATGTCCAAGTAATTTTCCATGCAGAGCAAGTCAGTGCTGAAAATAATTGTGTTCCTTGGAGGTGTATGGTTATCTTTTCAATACCTTTCTGAAGTACAGATGTAATCTTTTCCAGTTTCATTGGTTTTATTTAAAATACTGTAAGTTATTTAGGGGAAAAACCTGGCAAAATCATCTTTCAGTAGAGACCAAGGAGACAGCTTTTCTCTCTGTGTGTATCTATCAGAGTGAATGTATAGGTTCAGAGAACTATGGGGGCAGACTTCCATGTTGGAATTGTTGGTATGTTACCTGGAGTCTGAGCCTTTAGGAGTCCCAGCCATGTGTCTGTGCAGCAGTCTTCATCACCATCGGATTCACATGACATCTACTCCTTGTTTTCTCAACACTGATATTTAGGAAAATCAGTGTGCTTGCATGTCGGCATGTCCCCGTACAGGCCACCAGATGTCAGGGTCACCAGATGATGCTTGCAGTTCCCACCGAAAGCCACTAGGTGTTGCTGTCACAAGTAGCTGCGACAAGCAAGGACTCTAAGTCCAAATTCAGGCAGAAGACTGTTTATTGTAAGAGTCGGCAGCTTTTATACACTTCTGTATGTTTATCACTCAGGTTACATGTCCATTGGTTACATAACTACTACAATAGATTCATTGGCTATTATTTAACTATAACATACTAGTACTGGATACCTATAACGCGAGCCCTCCAAGTATTCTAGACATTCAGAAAAACACCAGGTGCAGCTTTGTTGCTGATTTCTCCCTTGGTTGTTTTGGTTCCTTGCTTCTGTGAGCACCGAGTTTCTCACGGATAGATACAGATCACGCTAATATCGAAATGTTGGGCTTAGACAGGCTTGTTAACCTGCTATGAGATCCCACACTTGCATGGATTTGAGTTATTGAAAACAGAGTACTTTTTCTCTTGGAATCTGTCATCTTTCCAAATATTTATGTGGGATCACCTAGAGCATTAAAATAGTATCTTTTAATAGTGTTTTAGTGTAAGAAATATTTTAAGGGTACTCCATTTCTCGTATCTGTGATATGTTGCCATAACTCCATGATGCTCCAGCTCAGTTTGTCCATTCACAAAGGTTTATTATTTTATCTCCACATAATATGGGAATGGCTACAAACAAAGGTGCCAGCCATGGTTGGCCTGATCTCAGGAGAATGTTAATAATTAGATCATAACAGCTTTGTGGGTTTGTCCTCATTTCACTGGACACCTCTTCCGGTACAAAGTTGTACTCTGACATCATGGTAGGCAGCAGTCTAGTGGTGTCTTGGTTCTTACCATATGCGTCAGTCTTCCACTTAACTTTCATATACTTAAATTAATTACTCCCATTCTGTGTGAGCCAATATCCTTTTCAGTCAGATGGTGCTTCCGAAGTCTGATCACCATGTCTCTCTTTCTAAAGAGAAATAATTTGCATTTAACACAATACTGTACTGAAAAGATATTTTCTGTCTCATCTATATTCAATAGCAAATCTGTACTTTTCAAATGGAGATGGAGAGAAGATCCTATAAACTACTGAAAACCTTCAAATGCTTCTGTTAGCAGTAGGAGCTGGCACCATTCAGTAACTCACTTGGATTCTAAAAGTTAAGATTAATGGGAAGCTTGTGCTTGTGCAAAATATTATTGACTAGCCCTTGGAGCCAGCTAGACCACTAGCATGGATCCTATAAAAGCCTTTTCCCCACAGAAGAAAATCCCTTATCCTAAAATGGAGATGCTCTGACATCCATTCACTTTTAGCATTTCTCTATTTCTGTTTGGTGTAATCAATCTTATACAAAAGCTTTCTTTCATATTCTAATTATAAAATGCCAAAGGGACCCTCATCTCAGATGAGGTCTTTAAGGGCTATTGATAATGCATATAACCTTTTCCAGCACCAAGATTTGAACTCAAAGTTAGTGGAAAAAGGCAAGAGCTGAAATTAATGTTTTTACCAGGGAGTATAATTAGCCAATAGAGCAGCTTCTGGTAGGAGTAGCTGATCCACAGTCATTAAAATGTCAAAGACTTACTGTGTTTTTGTTTGTTTCCTTGTATTTAATGTGAGCCATATGGCAATGAACAATACTTCATTTTGAGTATCCAAGAAGGGCAATTCTTATTAACAAAAGCTTTATAGTAGCATGTGTGAAAGAGGGCTTTCATTATACTTGTAGGATTAATTTATATGGGGTAATGTTTGGTCTCAGTTAATCCATCTGTCCAACATTTTAACAATATTTTAATGAAACTTTGAGCCAGATATCAATGTAGAAAGAGTTGTCTATTTTAACCATTGATTTTCAGTACAGTATTGAGGAATGAAAAACTGAAAACCTAAGTGGAAAAAAGAGGAGTTACAACGATCGTAATTGATTATAACAGGGACAACATTTTATGGAGCATTTGTATTTCAACAACTGAAGTAGCAAAATAAAAATTTATACATATTCAAAATTACCTTTAAGCATATCAGAGGCAGTTATTGTAAAACCTGTGATTCTCTCATGTGTAGTGGCTCATGTTTTATAATACATAACCAAAAAAAAAAACCAAATCCCACAAGAAAGCCACCTTTGTAAAATATAAACTATGTCTCAGATTCCTTCCTACTTCATAATAGTCACAAAGTTGGTCCCAAAGCTGTCATAGCTAAATGAAAACTGAAATTATACTGGTCATTCTTAACCCTTTGAGCAAAAGTGTCCAGCACTTAATCTATGAACACATTAATCTATGTTCATTACATACAATTTTTAACTGCATGGTGAATCATTCGATTGCAGCTGTGATTTACTGAGTCTTTAAAATTTCCCTGCTTTCAGAACTTCGAGTGCACTTATGGCCTGATAATATTTCAGTTTCTGTGGCTTTTGGAGGCATATAACTTTTACTTATTCTGCACAACATTCCTATCCCACCTCCCTCTTCTTATTATGTGTGCAACATTTTTTATCAGACTGCTACATCTAGCAGTACATGACTCATGGCCCAGTGCAGCTCAGTCAAACGTCACTGTTGTGAATGTATGGCAAAATGAGCCTGCCTTGCACATCTTTGGTACAATATTTTTTATTCAACTCTTGCTGGAGTGAGTGGAAAGATTCCCATGAAGCTTCAAGGACATTTGATGCAGGTCTGAGTCTGCCTTTAGTGTGCCTGACTACTGCACAAGACCAAAAACTGATTGTATACTGGGTAGTCATTGCTTTTATAACCTTAATGTAGTCTCTATTGGTGACTAAAATGCGAATGTCAGTGTGCTCTGGTTGCAAGACTTTACACACCCAGGACCTCTGAAAAGCTCATAAATTTTCACATGGGCTGACAACCAGTTAAATTAAGAACATCTCATCTACTTTGTGAAAACGAGGGCTGTAGCAGATGCCCACTGCACTGTCACCCATGATGGTCTGCTCACCAATCCTAATGTAAAAATTGCCATCTGGCTCATGTCCATCCCTAGAGCTCTATGCATTCCCACTACTGTCAACATAAAGGGCAAATTGCTGACCTTCCCAGTCTCTCCTTCCTCTCCCTTCTTTTTGAATTTTGCTTTAGCCCTCATTAATGGCATTTAATTCCTGTTGTCTTGAGTTCTTCTTATTATACACTCCTCTCACAATTGCTTTTTCCCATATTCCCTTGTTCCCACCCTTTTGTTTCTCTCTGTGTATCTTCCTTTGTCAACACTTTGACTTTGGTATCTTCACCTCAGTAGCTATCTGGGAATAGTGGAAGACACCTCAACAGATGCACTTTGATGCCATGCCCTCAGTTCCTCAGATGTACTTTTTCCTCTGTTGTCTTCTGTGGCCCTCAAGACTTACCTTTTTCTAAGGCAATCCACTTGAAACAAAACCTGTCTGTTTTCTTATGGTCTCAAAGCATTGTTATTACTTAATTATTAAGTAAAATTGTGGAAGCACTGATGCTTTCTTAAGAAAAATCTGTGTATATTATACCAGCCAGGATAATCTGTGACATGCTAGTTTACTGATGATCTGGATGAGGGGACCGAGTCTACCAGTAGCAAATTTGCAGATGACGCCAGGTTGAGTGCGAGTGCCAATCTGTTGGAGGGTAGGAGGGCTCTGCAGAGGGACCTGGACAGGCTGCATAGATGGGCCAAATCCAACAGTATGAGGTTTAGCAAGGCCCGATGCTGGGTCCTGCACTTTGGTCACAGCAACCCCCTGCAGCACTACAGGATGGGGCCAGAGTGGCTGGACAGCGGGCAGGCAGAAAGGGACCTGTGGGTGCTGGGTGACAGAGACTGAACATGAGCCAACAGGGTGCCCACATGGTTGAGAAGGCCAATGGCATCCTGGCCTGTGTCAGCAATAGTGTGGCCAGGAGAGCCAAGGCAGTGTTCTTCCCTTGTACTCAGCACTGGTAAGGCCACACCTTGAGTACTGTGTCCAATTCTGGGCCCCCCATCTTAGGAAGGATGTTGAGGTACTGGAGCGTGTCCAGAGAAGGGCAACGGAGCTGGTGAAGGGTCTGGAGCACAAGTCTTGTGAGGAGCAGCTGAGGGGGCCGGGGGTGTTTAGCCTGGAGGAGGCTTGGGATAGACCTTATCGCTCTCTAGAAGTACCTAAAAGGAAGTTGTAGCCAGGGAGAAGCTGGCCTCTTCTCCCAGGCACCCAGTAACAGGACAAGAGGACACAGTTTGAAGCTGTACCAGGGGAGGCTTTGGCTGGACATTAGGAAGAAGTTCTTCAAGAAAGAGTGATTGGACATTGGAATGGGCTGCCCAGGGAGATGGGAAGTCACCACCCCTGGAAGTGTTTAAGAAAAGACTGGATGTGGCACTCAGTTCTGTGTTGACAAGGTGGTGTTAGGTCATAGGTTGGACTTGATGATATCAAAGGTCTTTTCCAACCTAGTTTATTCTGTAATTCTGTGAGGATGAATAGGATCTGGGCTTGGTTTTCATGGAGTTCTGTTCCTTCTAGTCAGGTCCAGCCTGACCACCTTTATTTACAGTCAAAGAAATCACATGCACAATTTGTTGTGAGCAACATGATTAAAATGTACCTTTTTTAAAGATGCCAAGAGCATTTGATATGATAACATTTGACCTGTGCCAGTTTGTGTGGGCTCACTTGTTTGGCAGAACTCCACAATAGCTGTGATATCCCAGCAGGTTTTTTCCTGAATATCACAGCAAAACAAGAATTCACTGGCTCAGTTTTAAAGCAGGGAAAAGAAAACAACATGGAAAAATTAAAATTATTTATTAGACAAATGATGCAAACGATTGGAGCAGTCATCATACACATTTAACTCCTGATTAAAAGTCTGCTTCTAGTTCTAAAAAAGTAAAACTGAGTAATATTGGTTTTATATTATCTCTTTGGTCTGACATTTACTAATTTCTACTGCAGGAGGTGCAAAGTCCCTTAAAATAGTATTTGCTGAAAATACATTACTACAGCACAAATGAGTATTTTGAATCCATTGCTCCAAGTTAACTGATGTTCTTTGCTAAGCCTTGAAATTATCTAATTGTTTCTTCATTGAGGCTGACATGAATTAAGACTACCTCTGCAGAAATAAGTGGAAGAATAGGAAGATAAGAGCATGGAGAATAAAGCTCAACATCTCTGAAGGGAGGTGACATTTTTGTCATAAAGACTGTCAGCTCTTATAGTATTTATGACTGATTCTCAGAAGACAAATGTCTAAAATTAAATGCTTCAGATTTGCAAGTGACAAATGAGTCATGGGTAGATGTAGAGAAAAGTAGAAAAAACAGCAATGATAGAATGTGGGTGTTAAGAATAATACAAAATAAATCTGAGATTTGATAGCTGAATATTCATAACTAATCTGACTCTGTTTCAATTTGTTAGAAAGATGCTATTTGAATTCCATTAGCTAGTTTTTCAACATTAGAAATCCTGAATAAGTTGAATAATTTGCTATCCAAAAGTTGAAAAATATTCAAGTTCAAACCTGAAAATCTATAGTACATGTGAAAATCCATAATTTAAAAAAATATTTCACTTTTTGGAAGGACATCTTGGGTGTTTCTCAATTGTAATGGGTTCTGGTTTTCCATGACTTTATATCTATTTTTTAAAAAGTATTAAAAACAGTTTCATGGAGTGCATCTGTTCTTCATTATTTCTCTCAGAGCCTTAGTTTGATCTTCATAGTACTCTCAGTAAGATCAACTCATCCAGATATCTGGTTGCTTAGTCTGATATTGGCACATCAGGTGATAACAATAAAATTTGTCATGTGAAAGCATGGGACTATATTCCAGTGCATATTTCCTCTCCTGGAAAGGCTGTGTGTAAGTGGCAGGCATGTCTCCAGGGAATCATCAGAGAGGATGCAGATGGGAGGGATGATGGCAGCCATCTTTGCAAGATGTCACTCCCTGAGGTGAGAAGATGAAACACATGAACAAAGCAATTCTTACATGAATGCATCTTACTGCCCTGCAGTCAGGTTCACTTTTCCTTTCAGACTTGAAAGATGTGCTTAATAAAATAGCAGATAATGCATCTATGCATTTAGTGCCTGATACACTGAGAACACATTTCACAAATGCAGAATACATTTTAAAAGAATTTAAGTTTGAAAACTGGTCGTCATACCAACATAGAAAAAAAATCACACTTCAACTTCTGATGACAAAGGAGAAAATAGACTCTGCTGTTAAACTTTAGTTTTTGATTACAGACAAAATATCTTTGTCAGTGTGATTTCATGGATGCTTTGCTAATTGTCACTAAATAATCTGACCATGTTTGACACAGGAATGTACAATTCCTAATCTTCATGTGTTAAATGCTCTCTAGGAAAAAGTGTACCTTCTTTCCCAGGTAACAATAAGAAAACTTAATTTTCTAGACGCAACATGAAAAGGAAGGAAAATACCTCTAAAGAGGGGAACTTACTGTGTCCAGTAAATCTATGCCAGGCCTTCTGTTGTGACCTCTCCATGCTGCACTGAGCAGTTCTCAAACTAATTGAGACTAACCTGAGTCAGGACTATTCCTCAGGAACAGATCCAGCACCAAGTACTTTGCCTCCTGCTTCTCGCTTTCTTCTGATCTTTTCCCTTACTGGTTAGTGATTGCAACCCATTTGAATTGTGATCATTTATGTGGAGAATATAAGAACCCTCATCTTAGCCCTTAGTAAAGGTGATTAAAAGAAAAGGGTAAAATGCAAAGCATGAAATTAAAGAATGAAATACCATCAGGTGATTAAGTAAAGAAGTATGTCCAGTGTGACAGAGATACTTGAAGACCTACTCACTGTGGGTTTCCCTCTTGCCTACATTGCTGGAACTCAAGGCTGACTCCAATACAGACCAGTAGCATCACCATTAAAAAGACACAGGACTTGATGAGTCAGTGACTGGTACTTCATTTTCTTGGTTTAACAGTTGTATGAGTGCTCTGCATATGTAGCATCTTGGTCAGCTCCTTTTCTTCCTGCCAGCTTTTTCTACTGCCATTTCTTTGATGGCTCTACTCTGAGGGGTTTTTCTACTCTGAGGGGTTTTTTTCTTAGGGTTTTTTCCCTTCCCCTTCTTATGCTCTTGTAGAAACTTTCTCTCATACTCTTTTCAGGCTGCATTGAGTAAAGGTGCTGTTTCAAAAGATAGGTTCAAGGAGTTAGATTTTTAATATTTAAAATAAGGCTTTGCTTGGAGCAAACCTTGGAGAGTTTGAAAATGAAATAGGTTTCCTCACTAAAACAGATTGCCCTTCTATTGTGTGAGCACAAGCTCACGTATGTGTGCTACTTACTGTTCCAGCTTAAAGCTGAGATGGTATCGAATTATTTTTGTGGTTTTGTTTTGAGTTTTTTTTTCACTTGAGCACCAAAGGTCTTTGGTTTACTCTCTCATCCACATTTTAAAAGAGGGATGGCTCCAGCTGATGGAAGACCTGGGAAGAAATCAAATTAATTCACAGACCACAGAAATTCAGTGTTCTATTAATTAACACTAAAACCACTGGGGAAAGAAACTAAACAAGGAGCCAGCTGGAAGGAGGGGCACAAACACATCAAGATAGATGTGACTGTAAACTGATGACTACAATCAGTTTCATCAGGGAATTAAAATAATGTTCAAAGTCTCAGTGCTTCTGAAGTATTCTCCATTGGGCTTCTCTAGGTAATTCCAAACCAAAACACAAATCATCTGAAGAATAGAGGGTGATAATTCTTCAAGCAATGTTGCTGGAGGATTGGACTAGTCCAGGGGGAAAGGACACACAGTTTCTCAGTTTGACCTTGCTTCTCCTTTATAATCCCCCAATAACCATGTGCCAGCTGCAATGTAAAAGAATCTTCTACGTGTCACAGCCTCTTCTGTTAATGTAGATGCTCTCATAATCATATTTGTACTTAATTATTGAGGACTTGCTCCTTCAATCTGCAGGAATAAAACCATCTTAGTTTCAGCTGCAATACTGAGACAAAAGGTATGATCAGCTTTGTCACCAGACCACTGTCTGTGTTTGTAGTAAAGAATATCTAATGCTGATTAAGGTCACCCTGTAGCATTTAAGGTTGGTGGTACACCTAAACCAGACCTTTCTTCAGACCAAAACTTCTAAAGTCCTGTATATTTTGCTAGGTGACTTTTTCTTTCTTTTACATTTCTTTTATCCTTTTGCACTTGGGTCAAACTGCAAGTCCATAGGTGTGCCTTATAGACAGAATTAGGAATTTCAGGGGCTTAATCAAGTTTGGTATTCCACTAATTAATACAAGAGCTGTAATTTCGATTTAAGTACAATGTCAGTTAGTTCTCTATCAAATGAGTGAACAGAGCCTGGTCCTTCAAGGAAAGTTGTAAGAGCTTGGCAGACTCCAGTATCGAGGCTTCTGATCTCTCTTTAGAGGTTGGCCAAGTCTGTAAAGTAGCCAGTTGAATGACCTTTCTAAGATCCTTATCAGTCTTATGCTACCACTTGATACCTTTGGTAGAATGCAAATTTTCAGTCTAACTTTGGCACATTGGTAGATATCTGGGCAGCCTTTGGCAGTGAGTTCCTTGGTCTTTTTTCTGTTTGTGTAAAAATACAATTAGTCAGTTGGGAGTTTACTTTCTTTTTGTCTGATTGTATATGTCCTTATTCTCCTGTCACAAGTCAGAGACACCAGTTGCTCAGTGTTCCACTCATTATATGTGTTACATTTTTGATGTCACATGTAAGGTACAAATCCTTACAGCATCCCATCATCTTTCTTTGTCAATAGCCAGACATTTCTAATTCTGATAAATATTTTTACAGCGTAGGTGTTCAGTGCTGTACAGAATACAGCAGACAAGACTTTACTGTTTATAAGCATAAAGGCATTGTCTCCAGTTTTTTTTTAAATGCAGTTTATCTGGCTTACTGTAATAACATGCAGGTTTCTTTAGATACAGTTAAACTACACAAGTGGCTTATATATTTCTCTTAAATGTGCTTGCTCTTCAATCTGCTTATTAAGTACTTGATTATACTATCATGATGCTCTGAGATCTTTTGGCACTTTCCTACAGTCTTCTCTGGGCAGTGCAAATTTAAGTAACTTGATATGATATGACATTTTGCCACCTTACAATTTTTTTTTTAATACAGCATAGCATAGTCCCTCTAGTAGTACAGTAATACTATATATAAACTGTTTCTGCATTCTCATATACACTATTTAGGCTTGATGGCTTACTGGTTTTGAACTACTAATTTACTTTTTCTTTGATATCCCTTTTTCTGAGACTACCTCTTTTTTTTTCATTCTTTTTCAGGTCAGTAGTTTTCTGGTGACTGGCATGTGGATGTTTTTTATCATTGGGACACATTTGAATAATTTAATGAATTCCAGATTCATGTTCAAGCGTGAAGAGACAAAATACAAACTGTTAGCTTTTAGCAATGTCCTAGTCTGTTTGCAGAGGTGTGTTTCCTTGGTTTTGAATTTTTAAAAGAAAGCTCATAAAAGCTGTCAGACAGGGTTTTCTTTGCAGATTTTATATGAAAAAGCCTCTTAAAATTTAACTTGGATGATCTGGATAGAATTTAATCATCTTAAAAAAATAGTAGACATGTAACAGTTTAAAAATACCAATAAATATTCTCTGTTAGTGTTTCCAGTATTTCTACAGCCAGTCACAAAAAGCAAAGATGATTATTTACTATATTGCCTTAAAATGTACCCACTCAGAATAAGCTTCAATGTGTAAAACACTCATCTAATAATCTAAAGGAATATTAAAACTATCTACAGGATTACCCTGAAGTATCAACACTATGAACTGAAGGGAAAATATGATTTTACTTTGGGAATCATTCAATTTGGTCAATGAAACTGGAAGAAAAATTTTGCCATAATCACAAGGGTCTTCAGGAGGGTTAGAGGCACTCTCTTTGTTAGTGTCTACTACTTTTCAGTAGACTAGTGAGTCTAAAAGAATAAAAAATAGTCCAAATTTATAGCTTGGACAGTATATTAACAACTAAAAAGTATTAAGCAAGAGTGATGGGTTTATGCAACTACGTAGAACAAGTTGTAACCTGGTTGAATTTTGTATTGGATTCAGGGTTGTTCTGTAAAACTTGCTTTTTCAAGGAGCTCGACATGGAATATGTTACCATTAGCTGTTACTTTCTGATTTTCTTAACTCATGAGTTAATGTAACAGAAGCAACAGTTTCTTTCACACTTCATAAAATAGAAAAAACAATTGTCTATACCCTTATAAAAAGCAATAATGATTTAAATGGCACATAAATACTCTTGCCAGTATTTGCCATAAATACTCGTATTATTAATGGATTGTTCTAAGTGCAGTTTTGGAACAGTAACTTTTTAATATATAATCTAAGAAGTATCTAAACTGAGCAAAGAACAGATTAATAGCTTGCTGCTTCAGCTATCTTACTAGAATATGATGTATTTTTTCATCTATAGATAGAATATTTTTTACCAAACACAGATTAGAGATCAGAAATATTATTTTTTTAAAACAGTTTCCTGCATTTCAAATATGATATATTCACTTTTTTCTTCCAAAGACAACCAGATCTTTTATTTGCAAAAAACCCCAAGTATCTGAATAACTTTTTATATTATATAAATAACTGTAGCCTGTAATTAATTTTCTTTTTCAAACTCTGCTGTTAAGCACTGTAATACATATCCATGCTCTGTATATCACATAGAGACGTATGTAGTTGGGTTTGAGTGATTGATTTTTGTGCATTTAATTTCCACTTTTCTTAACCTAGAATGGTCTTGGCAAGAAAAATTAACGATTTCTGTAAGGCAAAATGTATTTTTGGAGAAAAATGTTATTCTGTCCCAGAAATAATGATTTCTTCTCTTTCCACTGTGTAGCCATTGCTGTGCTTGCATTCAACCATTTCGTGTTCCCTGGAGCCAAAACAGCCACCTGCAATCACATCCTCCTCCTGTATTCACCACGGCAAGTCTAGGAGGGATCTTTCCTAGGTGTACCTGTGGCAAGGAGTTATCTCCTACAAACTTCAAGAATTTCCAATTCCTGCTCATCACAGCAGTGTGATATTCCCAGCTGATATCTGGGAAGTTGAAATCTCCCATAAGGACCAGAGCTACCAATCCAGAAATTTCTCCTAATTGCCTATAGAATCACTCATCAATGCTTATGTCATGGTTGAACGATCAGTAGCAGACACCCACTGCAACATCTCCATTTCTTTACATCTCCCTGGTCCTCACCCAGCTGCTCTGAACCACATCATCACTAACTGTAAGGGCTGTACAGTCAAACCTTTCCCTTTGCCTGCCCACTTTCGTGTGTTTGAAATGGCAAATACTGGCTGGCCATGAAAGAAGCAGAAGTACATAAGGAAAAGGTGATGGGGAGATGATAATAGGATATCAGGAAACAGAACAGATGTTGCTTAATAACTCATTTCATTTTTAATATTTCATGTGTTGCTGCTGAAATTCTGGCTATTCTACAAATACCTTCCATTATCTCTTATTACCTCAAAGTCTAAAGGTTGTTTGGAAAGGCTTCTTATTTTAAATGCTTTGCAATTTAAGATATGCAATAATCTGCTTGCAGCAATTTGCTAGACAATGCTGCATGCATATGTTCTTCAGAGAAAAGGTGAATATGAACTAAAACCCTACAATGTGCTCAATTTGAATCAGAATTTAAAAACTTTCCTTCTGGCAGCTATCTCTGCACTGCCTTGGAAACAGAGTGCCTGAAAGGCATTCTTTAAGGGAAAACTGGAATATTTATTTAGGTTTACTAAAGATGGCAGGTTCCAAGCCAACTGAGCAAATTTTGAACACAACCTAAGACTCAATAGTGAAGACCTTCTTCATGTTTCTCATGTTTCTGACGGAATGTGAAATGACCTTTGAATGCAGCTATATTTGTGCAGTTTACATTAGTGACGTTTGCTATCCAGTGATTTCAAAAACAAGCAAAGGTCTCATGTCTCACATGTCTTGCAAGAATGTGCCATAGCTACAGAAGGTTCTGTGAATTCTCTCAGAAATTCTAAGTTTGATTGATGTAAAGCACTGAAAAAGAAAAAGACAGTATAATAACCAAAGTATAACAAAGCCAATCCAGAAACACAAGCAAAATAAATATTCAGACAGGGTCACATTTATTTAATGGAAAGAAAAAACAGCAGTTACTAGAAAGTGGGAAGATTGTTGGGCCCAGCTGAGACCCTGAATCTGTGAAATGATGGCATGTACTTACCTGAATAAAAAAATGCAGGGAAAGTCGATAGGATGCAAAGGGAGGGAAAATCATCCAAGTTGCCTGGAAATTTCAGATTGTGTATTGCTTTAGAAGAGAACACAGAAGAATGTGAATAGAAGGGGAGTTATAGATGTTGTACAGAAACTTGAATATGCCACTGAGATTAACTCAGCTGGTTAGAGCACTGTACTGATAATGCCAGGGTTGCGGGTTTGATCCCTCTCTGGGCCATTCACTTAGGAGTTGGATTTGATGATCCTTGTGGGTCCCTTCCAAGTCAGAGTATTCTATTATTCTGTGATAACGTATGAGCAGTCCAAATAATTGGAAAAAGGAAGAAAAAGAAGGTTTGGAGGGTTTTGCTTGAGTGGGCGGAGTTTTATTTCTCCCCAGGATTAGCTGAATTGTAAAATAGAAAGCAGGATGTAAATAATTCACTACAATCCCAGCTAAGTGAAGTTTTCTGTAGGAGGATAGTGCTCAAGGCCTGTGTACTGTACACAGTAATATCAACACTCCTGATCAGCTATTCCCTGACTTTAGAGCCTTTGGCACTCCTTTCCAGGCAAAGCACAAGTAATGTGTTGTGTATTATCGGATGCAGAAATAGAATAACCTAGGGAAAAATTATCCCTAAACCAAATAGATAGATAGATAGATTCCCTGAAATATTTACACTGAGAAATTAGATTAAGTGATGAGTCTAACCAGCAGTTTCTGGATCAGAAATATAAAGTGAGCTGTTTTAATTCTATACAGCAACAGGTAGTACCATAGCCACAATTTAGTCACATCCTCCCAGTGGGTTGTAAACCATTTATACCACCTGCTTTCAGTCACATGTTTTATTTGGAAGAGCTAGGATTCTTCATTCACTATAAATTGTTTAGGTTGTGCTACTGCTAAAAGTCTATTAGCAGAGTAAAGGTACTGGAAAATAAGTAGTGCTACTGCCATGCTTGTGAATTCATCCTTCAGGCAGGTTTTCAATAAAGGATAAGAATATGAGAGGCAACAGCATGGAGTCCTGAAGAACTGCCAGTTTTGCAGAAAAGTAGAAATTTAAAAATGCAGTAAAGATAACCTGCTTAGAATAGATTTTTTTTTTTTGGCTACCAATGAATTTTTATAGAAGCATTGTGCGGAAGTAAAGATGTTTAAGCAAGTATTTGCATATCAGTCCTAACTAAAATGGTGATTGACGAAATATGGTGAAAGCAGTATTAGCTGTTTGAAGTGTACAGATATAGTTTAATGTTGTCAAAATTTATTTCATACAGGATTTTTTCATTTTTGTATAGTATTTTATTCTCTTTCACTGAGGATCAAAGTCAGAAAGAGGACTGTGCCTTAAAAGTGGCATTATCTCATTGTGCCCCATTTCATAACATTTAGTTATGAGAATTTTACTATTGACTTCAGAGAAACTTGGGCTGAGCTCTTAATGCTTGGTGTGGAGCATTTCAGTTACATTGTTGTCTTCCTAAATATCACATTTCTCTCTCTTGTTTTTTTTCCCCCAGTGCTAATGTTCAGGCTTTGTAGAATTTGTTCCATAGCACAGCTGATGTGTTGCTGGCACACCACCATAAAAGTGCAGCACATTGTTCCTACTTCAGTATGCATCTGTTGCTATTTTGTTGGCAGGAGGGTCAAAATGTGTTCCCTTTATGTGTCTTTTTGCATTTGGTGGGTGGTGGGAAAAGAATTGCTACAATTTGTGTCTGAACTGTAGTAATTAGAGAGACTGTTATGCATAGCATAGCACTGTAGTCAGATGTGTGTTCACCCATGTTTACATATAAAGTGGAATTTTATTCTTATTTAAATTAATGAGAGCTATGAATAACTTAAGTGATTTGGTTTACATAAAGGCAGAAGTCGGAATGCAGGCAAAGGTATTAGACTAAACTGCATAGCCTAAGATAGTGTAAGAAGATAATTGGATTATATTTTTTGTACAGCAGTTTTCATGATCCTTCAACAAACCAGGAGTTTATACCCATCTGCAAGTCCATATTTTCAGTGAGAAGTTAAAAGACATTGTCTTAATATGACATCAGTTATGTCCATCTTTATCATTTCTCAGATGTGTTACAACAGTGCTGTCTGTCTGGGAGGTCTGCCACACTTAAGCACCACCAAGTACAAAATGTTACTTAGAAATGTGTTCTGCCTCACAAATCATCAGTGCCACACTCAAACTTCCTTTTTCTCTGGTTAAATTCCCACTGATTTTTGAATTATATCACTCCTTTGACCCTGGTAGTCAACATTTTCTATTTTATACCTAAACAGTCAACTAAAACCCTTAAATAAAGATCATCATCAGTAACTTTCTTTGCTTGACACAATGCAGCACTCTATCGGTAAGACTCATATGTTCAAATGTCAGATGTGTTTTAGGCCTGTCAGACATGGAACTAAATGGCCACAGAAATTAGACTGACACAAACCTCCCTGCCCTGCATTTATACATACAATTCCTATACTTACCTTTTCTACCCCTAATACTTGGTAGCCTATATGGTTATAAAGACCTATATGAAAAATATTCAGTCAATACATTTTTCTTTCGTGGGGTAAGATGAGAGCAGAAATCTAAGGTAAAGGGTAGAGGTGATCAAGTTGCTTTTACTCAGTGTGATAAAAGCAAATACTGTGGTGTTCAGCCACAGCCATATGATACATGGTGCTGCTGCTGATCCCAACTAGACCGGAGCTGCCACACACAGAGCTGCAGTGATGTAGTTTAGCATAAAGGAAGTGCAGGAAATCAACAATAATTTTAGGAAAAATGTTTACCAAAAAATGACAAAAGTAATTTATTTTCTTCCTTCAATTTTCTTTTCTTATGTTTCTTTTTTATTTGTCTTGTATTTTTATCATTGTGGTTGTGTTGAATTCAGATAAGGATTTTTTTGGATGCAGTTCTTTTTGGACATTTGCAAATTATTCTGATCGGTAACAGTGAATTGTGACAGCCCTTTGCTAAATTTTAGTAATACCAGATACTTCCTCCATACCCTCAAGAGAAGAAGCTGCAGTTTTAGAACATAACAAGAAGAGCAGCACAAAATAGGCAGATTTCCTTTGTATAAAAAAGGTTTCCACATTTTCATTAAATTCTGATATATTTTTGAAAGCAAAAAGAATTATCAGGGCTGAATAGCAGCCTGTATGAGAAAGTGGGATTTTACAGTGTTGATGATTCAGGAAGCCTGTTAGTATTGGCAAATATAATTGTGAAGGCTGGTTGATAGATGGAGAGAGCATAAGCTGTAACATTTTAATTGAACATTTTATTGAGGTGTTGTAGAAGATTGGCACATAGAAGCAATGCTTCAGTTACCAGTAGCTAAAATTGTGATTGAATAAAATTTTCATCTCTTTCAAATAACTCTCATTCTCTACCAAAACAGAAAGCTGTACAACACCATTTTCATAAACAGCTTTCTTAATGATGCACAAAACTTAGCAATAACAGATATGGGTTACTGAATGAAGAATAACAGCATACAATGCACCCTAAAGGAAAATAGAGGTGCTTTGTTTTGTTTCTAAACAGCTTGTTTTTCACTACAATACTACAATAACTGAAAGTTGGAAAGATCATTTCAGTGAAAGTTTTGACAATGAAGAACTGTAAGTTCTTCACACAGCTTTAGTATATCTCCTAAGGTTTACATCATAGTCTTATGTTCTTCACTGGAGTTGACTGAAGTTTTGTCTAAGTATAGAAAAGGATGTGGAACTTAATTGATACAGCCTAATGAGCTATTAGTTCCTTTTTTGTTCACACTTGTTTTTCAGTTTTGTCACTGGTGTTGAGTCAATTGACCTAATTCTGATGTTTATAATAGGTGGTAGACTTGGAATTACTTGCCCAAATTTAATGGAAGGCTGCAACTTTCCCAGACACTGACTCCACATTACAGATATATAGCGCAGTCCATAAATATGTTGTACAAAAATAGTACTTTTGAGTATTGTCAGTTTGTATCTTAAATCACCATCTTATCTCATTTGGCATGTTTTCCTTAAATTGTCAGCTTTGAGACTGAGATTGGAACTGATTTGTTACCAGATGCAATAGTTCTTATATTAATTATTGAGAGAAGCACTTCCTAGTTCTGGGACCTGTGCAGGAACCCTAGTTCCATGCTGGGATGAGACCTTATCACACGCTCTCTCCTCTCTGCTTCAGTTTTCAGTGGAATTAAACCCAGCTGTGTGGATTAGACAGGCACCCCCAGGGTCACTGCTGAGGTTTCTGTCTGTAAATTCCACTTGGTTTATATACAGCCTGGGAGTGTTGTTTTTAATTAAAGAAAGCTCCTGGCTATAGGAACTGTGAAGAAAGCAAGTTCCTCTGTGGAGAAAAGCTTGAAAGCTTGTGAATGTAAATGCCCTGACAGCAGAAGGGCATTTACAGTGCTATCAAAAATCTGCTAAGTTTGAGATTTCATGATCTTCTTTTTGATGGGCTGGTAATATTTTCCTTTTCCACAGTTCTGTTCGGAATTATATTTTTACTATTGTGAAGGGCGTCTTTCTGTTTGCTATGGTAAACATTGCAGAGATAGTGATGCTTGTCAAACAGATGAACCCCTTGTGTAATTTCATTGGCTTCCCTGGAGCTTTTCCTGGTGCTATTTCAGGAGAATCTCAAATGGTGCAAAAATGCTTTCTCTGGTTGGAGCTCTTGTTCTGCATACATGGAAACGATGACTGTAACTTTGCCTTTAAGCCCTGGGCTGTTTGAAGAGCTGAGTTCCCCACTCAGCTTCCTGGTGTGAGTCACTGGCACTAAGTCTAAGAGTGATAAAGACACTTTATGTGTCACGTTATGTGTCTCACAGTACTCAGCTTCAAAAACACGTCTAGAATCAACTCTTCATCCTCTTCTGAGGGTGGTAAAGATGCTGAGCTTAGAAATTGAAACACAAACCTTTTTTTAAAGCAGACTGCACTTGAATGTCAAAAAATACTTTTTTTTAAAATAAAACAGTCCTATAATGAAAAGGTTCACGTTTATTCTATAAACCTCTTTTGTTCATGAAAGGAAAAAAGCATTTTTTCCCTTTTCTCCTTTCCCCATATGAATCTTTTACATGTTTAAAACTGAACAATACCCACCTTCAACAGAATATATAGAATCACAAAATTGTGGATGGAAAAGACCTCTAAAATCATCCAGTCCAACTATTACTCACCTTCACTGCTAAACCATGTTCCTAAGTGCCACAACTAGATGTTTTTTGATTGCTTCCAGGGACAGTGATTCTACTGCTTCCCTGGTCAGCCTGTTCCAGTGCTTGACAGGCCATTCAGTAAGGAATTTTTTTCTGATATCCAATCTAAACCTCCACTATCACAACTGAAGACCATTTCCTTCTGTTCTATCACAGAACAACATACTCTGCTCTCCTAGACTTCGCACCTCCACCTCTCAACTCAGAACTGATTTATCTATCAGATATAAACAGTTGATTTTCTTTTTTTGATTTCTGAGATTTCAATTGCAGAGCATTTTTTATCGAACCATATTTACATGTAGCTGTAAGGAAAAATTGCCTTTCCAAGGTGGCAGCACTTCCTTGTTGGTTTCTCTAGAGAAAACTTGAATAAATAGGCTGATGTGTTTTCTTTTCCTTCTCATCTTCCAAGACAGTAGTTGACTTGGTACAGTTAGTTCCACAGATTTAGGTAAAAGCATCCTCTATGCCCACCATTTATCATACAGTGGGCAGGGAAAAAGTGGATCAAGAATCACGAGGATTTCTAGAGGTACAAGTGATGTTCATATCCTGCATCAAAGCACATTTTAATTGTGATACACACACATGGATTGTAAAGTCACATATATTTCTGGGAAATTATTTTCTTTAAAATAATGTTTTTGTTGGATTTGTAGTTTTGTACTTGGCTCAGTTTCTACTCAAATATTTACTGAGACATAACAAAATTTTTAATTTTGGCTTTAAAAAGTATCACAAGTGACCTCTGAACAAAGTGATCTCTGAACAAGGGGATTAACTAGGCAAAAAGCTGAGAAACACTTTCCATTTGAGACCTCTGCTCTCCTCACGCACTGTCTGTGTGAACCTCTTTAGAGAAGTATTGAAATTCAACAGATATCTGTCATTAGTTTCATAGTCTCCTGCAGAGGCACTCAGTGTTCTCTTTTCTTGTTTTGTAATCAGTTAGGATGCTGCTAAATGACAGGAAATTCAAGAAGTATGGTTAATGCTGATAGTGAAATAAACTGCCTGTCGACCCTGAAAGCAACATATAAATAATTTTGACTGCTTCAGGAAAAAATAAGTCTCACAAAAACTTCAGACTACCCAAAACAAATAAATTTTGTATATATAAACCCCAAGTACACTGAAAGGCCAGTTCTGGGTTTTATTTGGGGCTGACTGGCAGCTTGAAATGTGCAGTATTTCTCAAGATGACCAGGATCATATAAAATTAAACTGAATGTCACTGCAGAAAACGGTTTCAGGAGCCTATGGAAACCTCTCACTAATATTCTGCCACTAAATTCACTGTCAACTTTGCTTTTATTCCTTTTCATACAATGGAAGAATTAATTTCACTCTGATTACTGTCAAATCATTTCTATCAAGAAGAAGAATATTCCCACATGTAAAGTCCCAAGAAAGGAATATTTGGGGGAAGTATTTGGAATGAATGGGATTTCACCAAGACTAAAGTATTAAAAAAATTAGTATGATGCAAGATTCATGTGCAATTGGAGATATTCTTTTACCATGTGCTGTTTAAAATAAAACTAATTAAATCCAACAGCTGGTTCATTATAGACAGACAATAGGATGGAAAGTTTGTAAAAAGTGTGAACAAAAATTCGTGGAACATTTTTTGTCCTTAGTGACTGGTTAAATCCACTTATGTTGAGGATTGTCATGTTCGCCCTGGGGCATGTCCTGGGAAGGAGTGAACCTTTTATTTCTGCTCTTTTAGGCAGCCCCTGTGCTGACTCAGAGAGCTGTGCCATGTCAGAGACAGCTCAGCTCTGTGCAATAAAATATTTAGCCAAAAACCCAACTGGGCATCAGTCCCTCCATTAAGCTGCCCACCCAGCAGTGCCAGAGGTCTTTCTAGACCAGAGTTTTTTGGGTATTCATTTTACAGAGATTAGTCTACATTGCTCTCTTCATTTTATTTCACTGCCAGCCCTACTCTGTGATACTGCTAAGCCCACAAGGACTCTTTTCTTATGTTTGAGTGCTTTGATAATTCAGGCTTTTGAAGGGCTCTTTTCCATGAGTGTGCCTCTCTGCTGAGTCGGGGACAGAAACATAGGACCAGCTTTGGCCATCTCTGATTGCAGCACAGCAAGGGGGCTTCTGGCCTTTCTGAGAAAAAGGATCACATACAGAGTAAAAGATTGATAATTACAAAAGTGGCCACATATGAAACTCTGTTCTCTTTAAGTTAGACCATTTCTAAGACCATCAAGTAATTGTTAATATTTTTCAAGGAACTTTGTCTTTCATTTTATTTACTTGCATTTGAATCATTCCTATCCTCCCCTAAAAGTGCCTGCTTTTTCAGTGAGATCAGAATTCCTCACCTTACAGCCCTGTATATGAAGATGAAGTTAGATGATAAAGGGCTAGGAAAAAATGGTCACACTGTAGCAAATGTTTCTTCATCTGACCACCTCCATGTCTTCCGTAGTGTTGTTTCTTTTCCAGTCAAGAAAGTCAGGACCAGGGTGCTCGGTCTAAACGCATTTTGGTGAGTCACCCTTCTCTCTGAGGAGTTGGCCTTGCCCAGTTCTCCTCTCTGACTCACTGTAGCTGTAAATGGTGGGGCATGTATTTTTCAAAGGGCACATACTGCAACCTTCTTCAGAACAAGTTCATCTGCTTTTATTACTAATTTCTCTATAAAGTACATTCTGTTCTCTTGTAAACTGTGATTCTTGGCATTGGCAAATTCTTAGAGGCTGGACTGCAGTCATGGAAATGTTAAAAGTGTACAAGTAGTCCTTAAATAACACTTATTTATATAATTCTTTTATGTATATAAAAATAGACTGACTCAATTAAAACTATAAACTTGGATATAGAGGAAAATCACATTTTTAACCTGTGATTGAACAGAGGTGTCCACTGTTAATGGTATTGCACAATCAGGATTTAATGAAAGTACTTTAATTCGATGCATTGATTTTTTTTCGAACTTTGCCCATTCTATTTCTAATTATATCATCATGTGAAATTGGGATAAGCTTTTGCTACCTTGACTCAGGCAGAATCTATTTTAATATCCGAGATGCTTTGTGTGTGACAAGATGACACTTGTTTGTCCCGGGAAACTGAGTGCCTCAGCTATAGGAGAAAATTTAGCAGACAAAGGCACTGAATTACATATATAATGTCAGGTCACAGAGATCATTATGTACCTTCTATGTTTTGCTATGGCTATCCGACTAGCAAAGGGTATAAAAACCCCAGTGTCTTCTTTTTCTATGCTTCTATTTTAGGAACTTGTAACTGCTCAGAAATTTTTCCTTTGGAGTGGAGTTCCCAACCCTTGCTCTGACCTCACGGGTAATTTCTGATGAGCAAATTCAACAAAAAAAGTGAAAGCAATAGCTATTGTTTTAATCCTAAGAGAAAATGTTACCAGCCTTGAAAGAAAAGGAAAGGCATGTTTGTTACCTTTTACACATAAAGCCTGTGCTCAGGATATTTTCAGACTTGACATTAGTCAGGCAAAATTTGACTTGCAAATGGAGCAATAGGATCTAGACTTCATTGCTGGGATCTAACTCCAGTTCGTAAAAGAATTGCACTAATGTGTCAGTAGTATGTTGTAACTGGTTTTCCATCACGCTTTTCATGGATAGATCATCTTTTTCCTGTTTTATGGATGATGACTCCAGAAGTGGAGAAGTTTAGTCTATTCACCGGACTAGTTACAAAACTCAGATTTTCTAAATTCCAATGCAGTGCTCTGTGTTCCACTCTGATAGAGCTCTGGCATTCAAGCTGAGTGCTTGTGTGTTCAGGTAGCACTGGAAAAGTCTGAATTGGTCATGAAGTAGAAATTTTTACTTTATCAGCTGGTAAAGCATTGTCTTCCTTCCTGAGCAAGGTTAACATATATCTGTAGTCACAACTGCTGAATGTGAAGCATGAAGCTCTAAATGCCATAGAGTTCGAGCACAGAGACAAATCAGACAGAGCCCATTTTTGCGGGGTACAGAACAGGAAAACAGCTTGTTTTCTTAGATTTTGCTTGGCCAGCAGCCTTAAACCACAGGCTAGAGATGCTGCTAAAGTTAGTTGATAAAGTTTGCAGCGAAGAATTGCAGTATACCTGCTATAAAAAACCAAAACCTCAACAGCAAAAATGATGGAGCAGAAATATGGGGGTTATTCCCTTTAAATAAAATTGCCCTGTGTAGAATTTTGAAAATGTTGAAGAGCTTCTTCCCAACTTGAAATATCACCTATTTTGTTAGGCAAAGTTCTGTTTTCCCTTCAGGTCTAGTTTTTATTACACACGTGCAATTGCTGTCTTCCCCCAATAGCTGCCAAGTAGGGAGCCTTTTAAAAGGATCTACCCAGCATGACAACAGATGCTGGTAAAGCAGGACACTCCTTCACTCCAAAGCCACTTCTCTGTGTGTTGGATTTGGCTGTAGAGGCCAGGTCAGCTTAGCCCACATTCTCTTCTAGTGCACACGCCTCCTACTTCTCAAAAGCTGAAATCGTGGAGCTGGAGGGGTGGCTGCCCACCCACCAACCTGCCAGCATCTGTTACAAATCAGCGACATGAAATTATCTCTTTCTTGAAAGGCAACCAGCAGGTATTAACACCTACAAATTACTAGGCAAAGCCACAGACTGTTTTTTAATAAATACCAAGCAGGCATCAAACCCATTGGCTCTGAGGTCATTGAACCATTTTTTTGAGGTCAATATAATGTATATTGCACTGTATAAATGATATATACACTATCATAAATAATATGTTTTCTTCCATATGGTGTATAGAGTGTATATGTAATGCATGTGCTTATTCTGTACAAAAGTATATGCATCCCAGATGCATGCAAAGTGATGCATCCCAAAAGAGAGGAAATCAGGCAAGAACACCAGGAGTTCTGTGTGCATGAACAAGGAGCTCCTGGACAAACTCAAACAGAGAAAGAAACCCTACAGAGCAGGGAAGCAAGAACCAGTACCTGAGAGGAACATAGGGAGATTGTCTGAGCAGCCAGGGATAAGGTTAGGAAAAATAAAACACTGAGCAGGGTCTCTCAGGGGTCAGTATTGGGACTGGCGCTGTTACATCCTTGGTGACATAGACTGTGGGATTGAGCACACCCTCATCAAGTTTGCTGATGCCACCAAACTGTGTGGTACAGTTGACATGCTGGAGGGAAGGGATGCTATCCAGAGGAACTTTCACAGGCTTGAGAAATGAATCTATGCAAACCTCAGGAAGTTCAACAAGGCCAAATTCAAGGTCCTGCACTTGGGTTGGGGCAATCCCAAGCATAAGTACAGTTGGGATGGAGAATGGATTTAGAGCAGCCCTGAGGAGAAGGACTTGGGAGTGTTGGTGGATGAGAGGCTGAACATGAAGCAGCAGATGCGCACTTGCAGCCCAAAAAGCCAGTTGTATCCTGGGCTGCATCCAAAGGATTGCCTGCAGGGCAAGGGAGGGGATTCTGCCTCTCTATGCTGCTCTTGTGACACCCCACCTCAAGTGTTGAGTCCAGAGGTCCCCAATATAGGAATAATGTGGACCTCTTGGAATGAGTCCAGAGGAAGTCCATAAAGATGAACAGAGGGCTGGAACGCCTCTCCTGTGAAGATAGACTGAGAGAGCCAGGGTTGTTCAGCCTGGAAAAGAGAAACAGCCTTCCAGTATCTAAAGGGGACCTTCAGGTGAGCTGGAGAGGGTATATAGTGATAGGACAAGGGAAAATGGCTTTAAACTGATGGAGGGTAAGTTTAGACTAGATATTAGGATGAAATTCTTTACTATAAGAGTGGTGAGGTACTTCTCTCTGAACAAGTTGCCCAGAGAAGTTGTGGCTGTCCCATTCCTGGTAATGTTGAAGGCCAGGTTGGATGGGGTTTGATCAACCTGGTCTAGTGAAAGGTGTCCCTGCTCATGGCAGGGGGATTGGAACTAGAGGATCTTTAAGGACCTTTCCAACCAAAATCATTCTGTGATTCCATCATTCTATGAAAATATTTTATGTTGGTAAACAGTCAAAGAAAGAATGTCGGCACCTCTGAATGGCGTGCAGCAGACTGGGGTCAGTCCTCACTTCTGCCATGTATGTTCCATGTCTCCCTGGGTACACTACGTAAAATGTAAAATGTAACCATATCCCTACTGGCACGCCCTATGTATGCCAGTAACAAAACATTGCTACCAGTGTACGATCATAATCTTGTGCCTCAACTGCACAATGTGAAATGAGTGTTCTGAGTTTTGCTTTTCCCTGCCAATTTTCTTGTCTTGTCTGTTTAGCCCTTAAGTTCATTGCTTTCTGAAACAAAGCTGATGTTTTATTATGTGCATGTTTGTACTGCACAGCAGGGACATGCATCTGAGCTGGAGCTGAAGAAATAAATAGCGTAATATAAATAAAATCCAGCATCAGCTGATGTATCAAAGGCAGATAAATAAAATGAACAAAAGACAAACACGTATGCTTGGAAACAGTGCCTTAGATCAACCTTTAACTTTAGACTTAGGATGTTTTTTCGTGATACAGCACCATTTCTTTATTATCTTTTGAAATCAGCAATGAATTTTCAGCTTTGTTTCTGTTCTGTTCAGAGATTAATGAGGGATTCCACCCTTGCATGAATATTTTTACTTTGTTGGGTTAACTTTTGTTTGTCTGATCAGTTCAACTGACCAAACTAATTTAGCTACTCTGAGAATACACTTATAGCAAAGCATCTTTATATGGTTTCTCTCATAAAAGTTTAATGCAGTGTATAATTAGAAAAGGTTGAGTGCTTCCAATAATTCTGCCGTGTTTTCCCACCTGTTTATTCTGATAAGCCCAATATTTTGCTGACAGGATGAATATAGGCTCAATTAAAGGCGTATGCAAATACATATTTGTCATTGTACCCTAGAAACAACATCCTACAGGAAGGGAAACAAAGCAGGAGTCTTCATTCAGCTGACATTTTCTGTCCTCTCAGAGCTTTAACGTTCTGTGGGAACATTAAAGTCTGGGATTCCCAGATATGTGGTTAATGGAGTTGAGTGATGTGCAGATCAGTAACATGTCCCTGAGGAATTGGTGCCTCTGTTTCTGTTGCAGATCTCTTCTCCTAAGTGCACAGCCTGGGCAGAAGCCGTGATGTTGCCATAGTTGTGTAGCACCAGCAGTAGGACAAAATTTGTAAGGGTTAATCCCACTTGAAACATCATTAATTCCTAATGGGGATTGTGGAGAACAATATTGTAGAGATCCTCTCCTGCTTGAAATCCCATGCAGTCTAATCCCTCAGTGTACTCGTAATAGTAGTGATGGAAAACTATGCATGGATCTGTTTTTTTGTCTTCTACTTTGCTCTCTGTTTATCTCGTTTTGTTGAAAAGATGGCTAAAATTAGGTTTTCTCAGGATTTTTCAGAAAGATTTATACTTAAGATTATGACTTCAGGATCCTGAATATTATGTATATTTCTCCTGCACTTTGTGATTGTAACAGCTTCCAATAAATGTTGGAGAGTACTATATGAATTCTTACTGAAATAATTTTAATATGGTTTCCAAACAGCACTGTTATGTTCAGGAAAAAAAACTAATGTGGAGCAAATCAGTAAATGTGTCTGTCTTAAAACACTCCCCCCTCCCTTTTTTATTGTCAAGTTGCAATGCAGGATTTCACTAGAATGCATACATTTCCATATTTTAGTACACAAAAAGACAAGGTATCTTTAACACAGACACCTTTGATCATCTCAGGGAGATGATTTCATAGTCTCTTTTGGGTGGCCTAATAATGTATTTGTGTGAATTCTTGACTATTCCAAACACAAGAGAACAGAAGCATTTTACCTCTCCTTAAAATGCTTTAGAGTCCTTGGCAAAATAACACTTCAGTGATTTCTGAGCTGGTAAATTGGCTGCTGCAGCAGTTCCTGGCAAGGCCAGTACTGCAGTGTGTTGTAGGTAATGGAAGGCAACTCTTAACAGTGAGGGTGTCTCCTCCTCCCTTAGAACTACTCCCCTCTTGTGCTTGTGCATGGAGGTGGGGGTAAGGGGGTGTGTGTGTGCACTTGCACAGGGAGCTTTTCCTCCTTAGGTTCAGTTAGCTCATCACTGGACTAGGAATGTGCGGAAGCCAAAAGACTTCATACATTTAATAAAAATTCCTAATAAGCAGACACTAAATATGTGGTCAAATTGTTTCTGTGCTCCTTAGGGCTTTCAAAGATACCTGTCCTGCTCACTCCCCTATGCTACTCTGTGCACATACAGAGGGACAAAAAATACTCAGTTGAAGTTATCTGTCTTTAACAATATTTCCCTTTTTTACCAGCAACAATAACTATATTGCAATATTGCTGCAACAATATAATCCTGTTCCTTAGATACGCACCCAGATTTTCTGGGTCAGGGAAAGAAGGAGCAAGGCAAAATAGTCAACTGTCTTCCTATGAAAAAAACCAACAATATTTTCCTATAAGAAGTGGAACATTAACCCACAGCCAGATGTCCCAACAGCTAGCTGTTCCTGCGGATCATGTTTGTGAGCTTATTCCAGTGCTTTCCATTTGTTGCAGAGAATACAGCACGTAGGCTATAAAAATCTCTGCCATGATGCCACTGATATTCTTCAGGGATCTCAGGAATGGATTTGGCTCCACTGTTTGTTGGCCTTTTGTACTTTGTCAAAAAGACTTTCCATTGTCTGTTTAAGAAAACAGTTGTATCTTTCCATAGACGGCTGTACTGGGTCCAAAGGAGTGGCAACAGATGCCTCATCATCCACTCTAATTAAAGAATTTTTAGAGGGAAGGAAATCCTACTGTGGTGCCTGAGTCACCAAGCTAATATAAGAGACCAGAATCTTTTCCCCATTGCGTTCTGAATTAATATGTCCTGATAGAATTAAAATTTTATCACTTTTTCTGCTATTAGGAATGTGGAAAAATTTTCTGCGTTCCTAGTTGCATTGTAATGGGTGTCTTTTACTGAAATTTTGGATAGAACTTGGAGATACAAATACTCATGTGCTTTTTCAATAATTTATCTGAAGCAAATTTTGTGCCACAGTTTCCACAGGTTTGTTTCTTTTTAATTTTGTTTGCTTCACCATGGTCTTCACCATGGGCTGCAGAGGAATCTCTACTCAGGCACCTGGAGCCCCCCCCCCCCCCCCTTCTTCACTGACCTTGGTGTTTGCAGAGTTGTTCTTACATGTTCTCACTCTGCTCTTCTCTGACTGGAAAATTACAACTGCACCACAACCTTTGTTTTGATTTCTTCTTAAATATGTTATCACAGAGATATTACCACCGTTTCTAACTGGCCCAGCCTTTGCCAGCGGCCTGTCCATCTTTGAAGCCACCAGGGATTGACTCTACCAGATGTGGTGGAAGCTTCCAGCAGCTTCTCACAAAAGTCACCTCTGTGGCACCCCCACTACCAAAACCCAGGCCATGCTAATCCAATTAAAAAAAATTGGAAAGGAACATAAAGTAAAAAACCCCAAATTTCCTAAAGCTCTATTTGCCATGAGTATAAAGAAAACCGTAAAAATATGTCCCAGGCTTGGTTTATGAAGTTATTCAAGAATGGCTTTTTCTGAGTAAGTCCATATGTGAGTATTCTTGTTCCAAAATTAGCATGACTCTCATTTCTGGCTTAACTCCTTTTCAAAGTGCATTAAGTTGAGCAAGAGCATATCCGTTTGGTAAAGGAAGTGAAATTTAAAACCGGCCTCCTGAAGAATGCCTTCCTGTCTTATGACAATATACCAAGAATGCCAATCAAATCAGAATAGGGCAATAAGAAATAAACCCAAATCTTAAAAAAACCTTGCTGCCACCCATCTTTGCATCCCAGGCTCAGCTTCAGTTCTGATTTTCTCTACTTCCATCCTACCAGCAGTGCAGATGGATGGGGAACGGGGCTTGTGGTCAGTTCATCACACATTGTCTCTGCTGCTCCTGCCAGGAGCCTGCAGTGTCTCCATGGCATCACAGCCTCCTTTGAGCATCCACCTGCTCCAGCGTGGGGTCCTCCATGGCCTGCAGGCGCACAGCTGCCTCACCATGCACTGCACCATGGGCTGCAAGGGAATCTCTGCTCTGGTACCTGGAGCACATCCTCCCCCTTCTTTTCCACTGACCTCAGTGTCTGCAGGGCTGTTGCTCTCACATGTTCTCTGTCCTCTCTCTGGCTAAAATTGTGTAGTGACTATCTCCCTTAAATTTGTTATCCCAGAGCCACTACCACCATCACTGATGGGCTTGACCTTGGCCAGCAGTGGGCCTATCTTGGAGTTGGCTGGCCTTGATTCTATTGGACACAGAAGAAGTTTCTAGCAGTTTCTTGCAGAAAGCCACCCCTGTAGCCCCTCTGCTACCACAACCTTGCCGTGTAAATCCAATACATGCTGTTAGGCATAGCCAGTCAAGCAGAGGACATGATACCTTGTCTAACAAAGAGGTGTTTTTCCACTCCAGGGGAGTCAAACAGTGCTTTTTTTAACAAAGGGGAAATGGTCAACTGATATCGTGGCTAAGGTGGAAAATAATATGACTTATGACCACTGGCTGGATTTTGTATGGGAGGTGGCTTATAGGGGGTATCATTCTCCAGCATGATAAGACACTTTTAAATGATTCTTGCCCAAGATGTGTGTGTCACTGAATGAGGGAACTATTTGTAAGAAAAATCTGCAAACTATTCAACTGTACAATGAAAAAAGAGGTGTAGGTAGATGCTTTTATGTGCATCTTTAACTTGCTTTGTGCTAAGAGTAATTCTGAAGGAGCTGTGTAATAAGGAGACATTCCACACCCAGAACTGTGGCACCTCTAAAGCCATCACACCTATAGGCCAGGGCATCAGAGATATTGAAGGAGTGCCTGTGTGTTTTGCAGTGTATTCAAAGGGCAGCAAGTTGACAGCATGGGTTACTGGGGCCTAGAGAAGAAGAAGGGCTTTCTGTTGATGGGTTAGACTTGATGGCAGAACTCACTGACAATCAGAAAAATATTGGAGAGCAATTCTGGACTCTGGCTGGCCCAAGGGGAGTTCAGTACTGTCAGCAACTGCTGTCAGCTGGCACAAACTGCAATTTCAGCACCTCTAGTTTGCCTGAGCTGTAAAAAATATAAGTATCACAAGGCACAAAATGCAGATTCCACGCCCTAGTATGCAGGCCTGACGAGAGTGGTTGTAGGGAAGCACTTAACCCCCAACACTCACAACAGAGGTGTGTATAGCACAGGGAGGCATTGAGTTGACCTCAGTGACTTTATCAAGTCTTTGGAGACTCTGTAGTAGTTTTCATGGGTTGAAGCAATTTTCTGCTGAAGTGTTGAAAATAATCAGAGGAACTTTTGTGGAAATAACACAGTGGAAAAAAAAACTCTAAAAAACAGTGACCCTTATTTTGTGGGACTCTGTACTTCCTCTTTATGCATGAAACAGAAAAGGAGTAAACATTGCTTAGAAGTGAGGAGTTTCATACAGAAGGAGGTTTTATTTTTGTATCAGCTTGTTCCTCTTTAGCATGTTTGAATTGTTTACCTTTTGCTACTTCTTTCTGTTGCCTGGAAACATTTAGTAAGTTGTTAGCACCAGACACTTAGCTGACTTAAGATTCAACTCGAATGAGCTCTAACACAAAAGCTTATCATCTGTTTTTTTCAAAATAACCCAGGAATATCAAATTAAAGGGCTTTCAGCAGCTAGGAATTAATTTTATCAGGACAACAGCATTGAATGTACTTTTACAGTAATATCATCTTCTTGTTGTTGACCTTGTATGTCTTGCTGAACCAAAAGCTTTTACTCACCAAAACCATTATCCCTTTTCTCAGAACCAGACTGATGATGTTGCATTCATTACAAGTCACTAATGCAATACAATTATTTTTTAATTGCTCTTTCAACTTTCTTTCCTGATTTTAATCCCAGAAAGCTGAGAAATCTGCTATGTGATACCAGCACTTTGACTCTGCAAGATTGTGAACACCTCCCTGAGTTATGCTGTTAACTCCCATTAGAGTTTATGGAAGTGTTTAACTGGTATTTCTGGTATACTTATACTATCAGAAATATAGCAGACCATGGTGCACCTCCACACCAAAATTGTCCAGTGTGAACTTGCACCATGTCGGGCACACCTCCAAAGAGTCCACATCTGGCATTCTAAATTAAACATCACAGCAGCACTTATAAATATCTTGTTCAACATATGGGAATCTCCAAGAGATATTCCTAAGCCAAAAGTCTGATAATTGAAATTATTATTTCCAGGAGAATTCATGTTAGTGATCAGTCTCAGTTAATACCTAACTATAAATGTTTATTTTACTTACGGGACTGTTTGAAACATACTGATATGTCTCCTCAAAATACACACCACTGCTCATAGGTGAAAGAATATTAAAAGGTTCACAATATCACAGAATCCACACTATTTAGTTTTAAGTTTTGTTGTTTTAGAATATTTAGTGCTTAATGTCCCAACTATATTGTAACTCATAAACCTTCACTACTTCTTCTGCAGTGGTATTTCCCTAACTAAATGAGCTACCAGAATGACCTTCCTAAAGTTCAAGCTGAACAAGCAGGCTATCCAGCTATTGTTCTGATACATGTTAATTGGTTGAGATGGAAAGCAGTGCTGAGAACTTTCTGACATCTCATTTTAAACACAGTTGCACGTGTATTTGATGTCTCAGTTCATCTGAGACTCCACTCCCCTCAGTTCTGAGCATGATCATATACGTAGACTGTACCTGGTTTTGAATTTACAGGAAAACCTTGGAATAAACTGAAAGGCCATATGCAGTAATGGGGAACAAAGAAACAATAGCAGGGAAAAGACTGATGGCAAATATTGGGAAAGAGCCTGCATCTGGCACAATGGTACTATTCACATATATAAATCACGTGCTCATGTGTTTTTCTGGATCTGGGCCTAACTGCATAACTGGATTTCTTTCAAGCGGCAAGTAAGTGCAAGAAAAAGCAGAACACAAACATAGACTTCTCTGGTGAAGGGTGTAGTTCAGGCCCACAAATAGAAAGTCATGGACTATAAAGGAAACCTGTGAAAGACCTGGAAAAGAGAAGCGAGCAGAATGCCGTTTTGCACAGTACTAGTTTAGTGTTAGTATTTAAAACTGAATATGCTTATTTGGTGAGTTCAGAGGTTAATGCTCCACCTTCTGTTAATCTTTGGTTGTATTTAGGAGAATGAGACTGGTTGTGGACTAAAGTCCCTCTGAGGTAAAGAGCATGGCTATACTTCGGCCTCTGAGGAGGATGCCTACTGTTTCAGTGCAGAGTAAGGTTTTGAAAGCTTTTGTAAGAGTGCATTATGAAACCCTGCCTTGGTACTGGATGATGACTGTGAAAGATACTGAGGATGTGGGGTGTGGTAACACATTGCTGAATATCCTGAGTGCTGTGCAGTGCAGAACTAAAGCGCACGTAGGTCACAGCAGATCCTTTTCAGATCTGAACAGTGTTAACATGCAGAAGGCAGAATACACCTTGTTCATCTGCTGGGTCAGAGATCCTGCTACCTTGCTTAATCTGTTCTTTTGTCAGATAGCCAGTTGGAAGTCTAAACTCTGAGCCATATATATTCTTATTTTTAGCATTTGTGTGTTACATAATAAAAGTATGTGAGGTATGGAAATAAAATTGCAGCCTGGTCAGCTTAATTTTGAAGCAGATCATTCAAGTGGAAAATCAGTGGCTATTCTACACCCTGTTTATTTTCCTCTGTACAGATATACACAGAAATAGAAAACGTTTGTATTAATTGATGATGGTACATTAATGTAAACTAAAGATGTGAAACAGGAAGATAATTGGATTAATGAGTAAAACACAGAGCCTAACAGATCTAACAAATGTGACACTGTGCCTTATCTAATGAGTGTAAGTGCAATCTCTCATGAGATTGGAGAACACTGTATTTTGTACTGCATAATCTTCCATTCCCATCCCAACCACATAGCCATAATCATAAGTCATTGATGACAAAAATCAATGATCTTAGTTTTTCTTACAGCTTTTGTTCAGTGTTCCTAGGAACTGTTTTTTATCTTTTCTCAAGAGGGTATTTAAATTTAAGCTCCCTCTCTCTACTTGTTTATGTACAGTGCTGTTCATCTGCCAAATGATCATGGTGCCAAGTTCCAGCTTGGCATTTGTGGAACATTTTCCTTTCAGCCCCTTGAGAATACATGCTTTGGCCTTTCCAAAGCCAGCAAATTGTCAACACTTATGAAGCAGCGTGGTCTAGGCTGAAGTGGGCAGAAAAGTTATCAGCATCTGTCTCATTGTTTGTGGTTACAATGTGACACAAACTACAGAGTTATTGATAGCTTTTGAAAGAAAAAACATGAGGGGAGACTTTTCTTTTTATGATTCTGTATTTCAATAAAATTTCTCTAATTGCATGAGTAAAGCAATAAAGTTTTGTAGTACATTTTATAACCTACAGCAAACTGTTAAAAGAAAAGAAAAAATGTGCATCAGTAGGCCAGGTTTGTGAAAGGTTGTATAATTCTACTCCTGTAAAATTGGCTTTTTACAATCCATTATATGGTAAGTCAATACAAAGTCAACAGACCTCCTTTACAAAATGGGAATCCCTACTGTAGTCACTTTCCAAACAAGGTACCTGATCAAAAGCATTTGCTATCAATTCTGCTAACTGACAATTTCTTAAAACCTTTTATTCTGTTACTTGGAGGCAAGCTGAGGACAATCACCACCACTGAGAAAATATTGCTTTTTCTAGGATATCCTGTCTTTGTTCTGCAAATAGTGAATAGACATAGAATACAGTTTATGTCATGGTGAGAAGAAAATGTTGTGATTAAGTCTGGAATCTGTGTTCTCTTAACCTTTCAGTACTCAATTTTTACAGGTTAAAAGAAAAAATATAAAACACTGTTAAAACATAGCAATAGGTCATGTTGTACTTTGTTAATCTGGCCAGCATTCTTCCATTACAGAATAAGAAGATGAATAAACACACAGGGCTTAACCAGACAGAGGCTTTAAATCTATTAATTCATCTTTATGTGCCTAGCTTCTGCACATCCTCCTCTGGAACAGAATAGTCAGTCTGTTGGGTCTCTGAGGACCAGCTTTTTACATGTGTGATGGTAAGTGAGTCCCATGCCTTCTTGTAAACTAGTAATAGGGAGAGACAGGGCAAAAGAGCCACAGCAAATATCTATTAGGATTAGACAACCTTGTAGCTGCTCAATAAGAAGGGAAAACTGGTTGGTCAGAGCCTGAATAGGGAGGACAAGGAGCTGCTGCTGAGGTGCCAAAGTGTAACATCCTTTAGAGTAGAAAGGATAGGGACAGGGAGATGATTCTGCTGGAGGTGTTTTTCAGTAGTAAGAGTGGGACTAACATCTTAATTCCATGTCTCTTGGACTGTCCTACTCTGTCTCCAGCTCACTCCTGCCCACCTGTTCCTGTCCGCACCCAGTTAGTCCAGATTCACAACATCACAGTCTTTTTCCACTTGAATGCTGGCAGGCCTCTGGGAGAGTCTTCATCTGGTGTGGTACAAAGGCAAGCTCACACCTGCCAGGACAGCTCTTCCCTCTGTGCATTCACAGGGTCTTCAGCAGTTGCCTCACTGAAAAGCCCATGTTTAGTCCCCCTTGAAGAACAACTATAAGGTAGTGCTACAGCAAATAAAGAAGGTGGGGGTACTTTGCTCACAATATCAAGCCAAAAGGAAGGAATAGGGTTCTCATGCAAAAGTCTGACTCCACCATCACAGCACAGAGTCTTTGGTGATGCTCCCAGTGCCCATCTCTAGTCAGGAAACAGGTTTGAGTTTCAGATGCAGCACAATCACCTGAGCAGACTGGGGACTGCATCTTGCAACACTGCCCATAGTCTCCTGGACATTGCTAATTTCCATGATCTACAATGTTTGCCTCCTTACAATATTATGGATTACCCTGAGAAGTGTCTTGTAGCTATGCCTGACAACTAACAGCTGCCTATTGGGATGGGCTTCCATGCTGCAGTGACCTTCTCTCTGGAGGTGACCTCTTGAGTGATGTTTTACCTCCTGCATCAATTTTACAAGGTCTCCAATAATTACCTACAATTTCAGTTTTTTTTTTCTCTGAAAAACATGTGAAATATTAAGTCCTTCAGAGGTTTTCCTTCCCTGCTGAGAAGACATGGATTTTTTCTGAAGTTTTTTTTCCGAAATTGGTGTAGAGTAGGAACATAGTTCTCGGTGGTGGTGTATCATATAACATTTGGCTAATGCTCTGGGGCTATTTCTGGTAACTGTAACAGGAGTTCCAGTGTCAGGGTAGGTCTATTATATGTTCTAATAAAATAACTAGTGGTCTGATGCAGTCTACATGAATAACAGAGATTTGGAGCCTTTCACCTCATTTGGGGCACACATATTAAAGAGTGAGCTCTGTGCTTAACAGAGATTACACAGGGATTATGAAATGTAGAAACTGTAGTTGCAAAAAGCAGTTTTATTCAGCAGCAGATTACTGTCATTTTACTGCATGCATATGAAAACTGGAGTTTCTAGTTAAAAACAGACTCCATGAACGTGTAAATATTAGCCTATGTAGAAATACAGCATCTCAGTTAAAAAAAAGTGGAAAAGCATTTATCAATTCATTTGAAATTCATATAATTTATAGTGTCATGAAGCTGTCTGCAGTCTCTTCAGAAATACCAGATTTAGAGAGGCCCCTGCACTTAGCAAGCTATCCAGTGAATAACACAAACCAATCAAAGTAATGGATAACTAACGTATGGATGATGCAAATGTGCTATTCCACCCTGATGGGAAAAGAAACGCATTAAGGCAGAGATGTATCATACATTACCGTTTTCAAGTGAACACACAAAAGAACATAACATGCCCATAGACTCACAAATGAATGACGACATTTATTCCATTTGTATCTTGGGAATTATGGATTTACCTGTTCTCTTGATGCTATTCTGCAAAAAAATCTGCTGCAGTCTATTGATTAGTTCATCCTGCACCAACCTGGGAGTAGTTAATTGTATGTCTGCATAATTAAAATTGAATTATGTGTGTGAGTGATCCTGCCCCAAAACAGGCAACTGAAAAAACCACCAGAATCCCCTGATTTATTTTAAAATGTGAAGAATTTTAGGGCAAACAAAACAAAATCCAAGCAGTAAAACATAACACAAAACAAGATTTTGGACTGGGAAAACAAAGCAACAAGATGAATCTTCAATGGAATATTGATTTTTATCCACAAAAAGAGATCAGATAAGGTAGAGAATATTTAACTGAGAGCAAAAAAAAATGCACCTCCACCAAACCCATAAAGAAGCTGCAGTCACCTAGGCAGAACCATAAAAAGGACTAAAAATATTTTCCCTGATAAAAGACATCCTAACAGAAGGACTGGGAAGCATATTTCACAGTTTTGTGATAATTTATTTTGATATTGGGAGTGAAAATGTCATTGTTTTTGGGAATCTCCTCTTTCTTCACTTGAATATGTTTATGGTAAAGCAAGTTAGAATTTAATATGCTTTGAAGATAAATCACCTCTGGATGTTTTCAGTGAGCAAAACAATTTTCCGTCTTAATCTTCTTAAATTTCTCTCTATTTTTTCTGCCTTTTCCTGAGGCTATTTACTCTGCACATATTAGAGAGAAGGATAACAAAGCATTTTAAACAGGCAAGATCTATGCTTGTCTTCTTAGATGGGAGCTTCTTTTTCTGGCTGGTAATTTTTTTTTTTTTAATCCTGTTTTCTGACTAAGGTAATGTTCACCAGCAGGAAGGAGTTAAATGATACCCAAACAACTAATGAGCTATCTGTCAGTCAGGGCTAATCTTGAGGCAGAAGCAAGAAGAGGCTTCAGAAAGAGGGAAGCCTTGCTGGCATTTATTTTGCTTCTCTGTATTTATCAATTGAGAATGACCAGGCCTGAATTGCTAACAAATATGAATGGTTTATTATGTAGTAAAATGAAAACCTATGCGAAAGAAGGCAAATATATTTCAGAAGGGCCAGCTTCTTGCATCTTCAATGTGAGATCTCAAGCTCTGTGGCTCCACAACAGGACAGAGTGGTAGTCTGTGAATGACATTTGATACATAGCTAAATAGTCCTGAAAATAATTTTTAAAATGGCAGATAAGAGAGACAAGGCTGTTTTTGATAACTCTGCTACTATTGTCATAGCTAAGGTCCTTATCTACATAGGAAAGGTTCTGGTTAGAGGAATGTTCTCAAAATAGAAACTGGCTATAGAATGGCAAAATGATTTGATAGTGATGCTGAATTTCTACTCAATCATAAGCAAGATTTTACATGTGTTCCTCATGCTATTCAAGGCTGGCTTTTCTTGGTTTTGCCTTGTGGTATGAAATAGCTTCTCATTACATCACTTGAGTATCCTAAGTCTGCCACATTTACCATTTGCTGCCATACATTCTGATTTTGAATAAGAAATTGGTAACTTAGCTTCAGTTTACATTACTGTCTTTGCCCAATTTACAGACTTACACATACCATAGATTCACAAGTCAGCCTTTACGGTAAGAGTAAAATGACTCACTTTGGGCCTGGGAGACAGAGAGATAAATATAGTACACAGCATTAGAGCCTAGTACAGCTGGGGGAAAAAAATCCATTTGGGGACTTATAAAAGGTCAGTTTGGAACAGAGGTGCCTGGGGTGCAGAAACACTTGCCCTCACAACTAACTTTGTTCTATTCTCATTTGAGAAGTGGTACAGCAGAGCTGCTGGGGACAGAAGAAAGTATAGGTAGGCAAGACGGAGAGGAAAAAATGGACACAGGAAAGGTCTGAGCTAGTTATTCCAAAAACTAGTGCAGGATGTAGACTATTAAGTATCCGTTTCTATGGGAAAGTGGTGTTGTGGCACTGCAAATATCTGGGGTACTGGCTCTGAGCTGTGCACCGGCTTTCCCTGGCTCCAGTCTTACAAAGCACTGTCCCCATCTTTGTCTCTGTGGACACAGTACCCACCACCAGCTTTTAGTTTTGGAGTGCCTTTGCAGTGCTGATGTGAGGCAGTCTCCTCCACATGCTAAACATCTCATCATTGCAGTAAGTACTGGGACTGGGGGCAGCCTGTTTCAGCGTGTTCAGGTGTGTAGCTCACTGGGACCAACTGCTTGCTGGCACTCTGCCTTCAAGAAAAATGCTCCAACAAACCTGTTGGAGGAGTTCAGCATGCTGGAAGGGACCATCCTGAAAAGGTGTGTTCTATATAAAAAAGCCCAGGCATAGCGTATGAATCACAGTTGCAAGACAGGGTCCCATTCTAAGACAATAAAATAGCATATGGCTCTGGCCTTTTGTTCCATTTTTATGATCACTTTGCAACTGATCTACTTTTCACTGATATTTGTAAATAATTTTTGCCCCTCTCAGTTTATCTCCCTCTTAGTTTATGTAATCTAAAACTGGTGAATAAAAATGTTTCTGAAAATATTTCTCAAACTTAGAACACTCTTTTGAACAGTGGTGTTAAAACATGAAATAGTTATAATTTTTTCTGTTATTGGCTATGTTTCTCAGCCTAGAATAGGCAGCTGGCAAGAGCAAACCTTTCATGTGGGAAAGGGTAAATCCCCCAANTGACTTTGGTTGCTAGCTGTGTAGCACTAGCAGAGCCAGGATGAGGTATTAGAGTATCTGCTGAAGACTGTTATGGAATGATCCAGTCCAAGTGCTGTGGGACAGTAAACTCCTTTTAGGGTGAGTGAAGAAATGGGTGCAGGTATGGTGACCCACGCTTTTGTCTTAGTGCTAAGGTGCCTCTGGGAGAGGAGATGTTTATTTCATTGGTCCCAAGTCTAAAAACAGCAGCAAGACTTTTTGCAATGTTCAGAGACACAGCTCAGAAAGGACACAGCAGGCAAAAGAGTCCTTTAGATTACACACGGAAGTGCTGCCATGCTTCCAAAGGACGCTACATATATGTGCAATCCAGGCTATTGATAACAACAGCAATTCTGTATTCTGAAAATGACAACAGCTCCCTTTCAGACCTTTATTAAAACTTCCTTTCCAGGCAAATAACTGTTTTGCCTGATCAAAGTTTCTGGAATTTTAGCTGACGCACAATGAAAGACATAGTTTACTTCCATCTGAACTGGAGCCACAGCATACACTTACCAGGAAATGATAATCTTGTTGAATGTGTACAAACTCAGCATGCTCTGTGCAAATTCTTTATTGAAACAATGATCAATGTACAAGCTACATCACATTTCATTTTGCCACTTCAGCATAAACTGGTCTCTTTGTGGTTTACGGCCATGAGCTATAAAATCATAACAGTTATTTAAATCAAAATACAGTAACTGCTTCTGAAAAGAACACATTCATATTTGTCTTACATTTCTTGTAAAATCAAAAAGGATTTCATAATAAATGAAATATAACTTATGATACTTTAGTGCAAGCATTTCCTTTGCATCTAAGAAGCTTTCAGTTGTCCCACTAAATATGGCATACTTAAGAGGCCAACTCTTAAAATAGCATGCTGCCAAGATATCCCATGAGAACTTTTAAAATTCGACACTGTTAACACTTTCTAGAATTAGTTAATCTGACCAAAGTGAATGTCAGAAAGCCCTGGTTATATGTTACAGTACTTTTGTCAAAAGGTAACTGCAAATCAAGGAACTGACATAGTATGTACATTAGAATAAAACAGGCACTGATTTTAAAAAAAATCAACATCTGTCCATATATGCCATTTCACAAGTCTTATGATTATACAGTAACTTTTAAGCACAGGAGCATACTTCTGTGCCTTACCAAGTACCAATAAACCTGCACAAAAATGCTGGTCTATGGGTTCTTTTAGATTTTTTATAGGACAAACTGAAAAAATGATGGAAGGGTAGGTTTCATCACAAACATGCTCAAATCAGAGAAGAAAAAAGGATCAGTAGTAAACAAATGCTGCTCAAAAAGAAAACGTTGAGAAAATAGATAGTGAATACTATGTTTAAGTGGTATGATGAATATGGTCTTACATTTACTGAAAAAAAGAAAAGTGTAAAATTGAAATCCAACACTGATTTCTTCTGCTGCAGAAGTCTAGTCATCTTTCATGAAGTTTTGGCAAAAATGTTTGAAAATGGTGTAAATATATTGTGCAAATCTTTTATTTTATTACGCCTGGCTTGGTGTTCCTTTGCTTTTAGAATGCCATTTCAGATGGACTGGATTTTCCAGATTCTGAGTGTTTTAAGAACCATTAGTGTTTGGTGGTACGATAAATAGAAAAATATAACAAAAGGTGTGCATAGTCCAATGATGGGAACAGATTAATGTCCCTGAAGTGCTTAAGGTGCCTGAAAATATGTAACAATGCAAATGTTAATGTTTTCTTAGAGTCATTATTAATTTTATATTTGTTAATTGTGTTCTTGGACCATACAGTAGCCATTTGCTAAGAAATACTGCAAGATGCAATTGTTTACTTTATAATAGCACAGCCAGAAAGTTTGGAACAGGAAAGACAGGTTTGGGTCTTGCTTCCCATCTGTCTTCCCCAAAGGAAGTTCCTGAAAGCATATAAAAAGCTTTAGGCTTAGAAGTGTCATATAATGAATGCATAAGATACTGAGCAGCATACACAAAAACACAAAAAAACACATAAACCTGAACCATTGGTTCTGTATAAAATCTGTATTTTCTTCAGCTACATTGCTGTTCAGTTTTTATTCAGATAATAACACAAAGCTAAATGTCCAGACTGGTTGGAGCAGTCCTACTTGTGAACCCTCAACTCTGAGTGACTCCAGCTCTAGAAAATTCAGGGTTCCCTTTGACCTTGCAACAGCAGGCATCCAGCTCTCCATGTATTGCATGTATCTAATCCAAGTACCTGTTGCTTATATGTGGTTTGCAATGTGCGTTTGTGTGTACTTCAAACGTGTGCCCTTTGTGGGCAACCTTTGAGGAAAAACATCGTCTGTATCTTCAAGGAAGTTTACACAGCCATACTGAAGAAATCCAGGGGGATTGTTTGCTCTCAAATGTTTCTCAATAAATAAATAATAAAGAGGCTATAGGACAGCCTGAGGGAAGCAGTCAGGGTCGGAACTGCCTGGTACCAAACACCATAGAAATATATGAAGGGATCTGATCTCTATTGTAAAAACTTCATAGTTTAAAAAAATTAAAATTAAAATACTATAGTTTAAGAAATATTTTTATAACTTAAAAAAAATTTGAAGTGTAATTTAAAAGTTATTTTTATGTTTCAAGGAAAACATCCTTGCTTATCTGTGCAATCTTAGGTGCGCACAAGGTAGGTAACTTTAGAATGCATGGGCATTGTTTGTAAATGCTGGACAGGCAGAAAAATCAACATGCCTCTTCTCAGGAGGTTAAAGTGAATTAAAGGAGTTTAGTGCAAGTTCCTGCTTTTGTTTCTGCCCTTGTCCTTTTTAATATCAGAAGCAAATCAAGTAACTTGAAAAACTGATGTGAACACTAAACAGAAATGTCCTTTGGATTCAGACAAGAAGTTAACAGTTTGCATCAGTACTGTTGTCAATCACACTGGTCAGAAGTGAGGTTCTTTATGGATTCTCTTAATCTAACTTCTGTTCTACATTTATATTGCTTTGCTGGAACTCAGATATTTCCAGTCACATTCCTAAAGGGACTTTGCCCTTGCGTGTTTCCTTTTGGGCATGTGCAAATGCATTTTGTATAGAAGCCTGCCACGATGGTGAGCACAAAAAACCATGAGACATCTGAATGCTGCCATTTCTCAGAAGTTGGTTGTAAAATCTGAAGTCCATTATTAAACATGTAATTTTATTTTTTAATAACCACAGAAAGGTAAATATGGAGCCTTCTCTGCATCACATATGTAAGTCATGGGGTATTCCTGTATTACACTGCTAGTGAGGCTCTGCACTTTAACATGAGGAAGTTGACATAAGACCTCAGTTCATTATCAAGGGTTCTTTTAGGTACCTGCAACATTGACTTTGTCTGGTCTTGATTACACATGCAGTTAATATAACTGATTGCCTCCAACAGACACCTTATGGAGATGTGGCTGCTTCATTAAAATGTCCAGAGAGCCATCCATGCATCATCTCCCCAGAGCTCTAAGAGACTTCTTTTTCTACAATATACTTGATTCCAGATTTATTTTAGGTATCTATACTTACACTATAATCCTTCTTAAAAACTATAAGGTGATAGTTCATTAGTTCCAAACTAAATATGTCAGGTAATTAAGTAATATGCTATTGACCCTACACAAATTCCTTGTAAGTGCTTTCCTTCCAGAGGCACTGCAGAGAAGGTACTTTTTATTGTCTATCTGCAAGAGAAATTATCACTTCCCTTCCACTCTTGGCATTTCCTGGCAGAAATGTTGATCCTTTTTAACGCCACAATCGCTGTGATCATTAAAGCTTTACTGGGGTAGAGTCACATGTACTCAAGCAGTGAACATCCTACATGTAGGAGGTTCCCAAAATATCAACACAATTATACCACATTAAACAGTTTGCATGACTGTCATTGTAATTTCATAGGACACTCGGTTATAATTTTTTTTTCATTTTGGATACAACACTCTCAAACCGATGCTTATATTTGAATTTAGGCTTGATCTTCAGAATATATGAATTTGCTCAAAATTAAGAAGCCAAATAAAAGGGTATTTTGCCATTTCAGCCTTGTCACCAACTGATTACTGGCATTTGCAGGACTGTTATGGAACCTGCATATCTTCTGGTAAGGTATGTAAGCAGTAACATAGTTACTGTCTCCAAATTACTTCAAAACAAGACATCTTGCATATTTGCAGCTGTTTGCCATATAAACTTCTGGCAAGGTAGAAAATGCTCAGATGTATGCAAAAAAACCCTGCAGAGCTGCTGGACTGCAACTTTCTGTAAGATGTTTACCGGCTTTTCCATCTGTAATATACACCTCAAAGTTTTTTCTCCATGCGAAGCAAACAATTGTTGGCATCTTCTTTCCATGAAAAAGGGAAAACTATTTCCCATGTGGCTAAGCAGTGTGGTCTCAAATGAAATGGAAACATTTTAACTTTCTTTAATAGCCCTCTAAATCACAATGCAGCTGAGCAAACAGGCTTTGTAAATGGGATCTATTAGGATTTTATTTGGCTACTGGAGTGTTGCCTCTTGGGCAATATTTCAAATTCACAAGTTAATATTTGCAAAAATGCAATAGATGGAAATAACGAGAGTGAAGGAGGAAAATGGAAACCAGTTTTTATGTTTAGTAAGTTCAAGTGTCCTACATCAAAGACTACCAGTGCCTTCCAGGAGGCCACTACAGGTGACTCCAACCTAGAAAATGCTGAGGTAAATGTTTCTTGGAAATACTCCTAATCAAAAAGAGCAATTAATATTAATGTAATAGCAATTACTCTGCCATACATCATGGTAAACTAAACTCAAACTGAGAAGAAAGTGCCAAATAATCCACTTACATGCTTTTGCTATGATAGTCTCCAAGGTAAGGCTTAGCGGCAAGTACAATATGTATTTTTAAAAGAACTCCACCTGATTTTCCTGCTATGCATAGATTCAGGAGTAACTATCATACATGGCTTTCATATATAACACATGTATTTTTGTCATTTGCCAATGCTGTGTCATCAGAACTGAGTTCAGCAGAAGGCTCAGGAGGGGGCTCTGCAGGAAGTGCTGGTGTTGGAGGAGTGTCTTCTTCCTTGGTGTCCAACTGCATGCTTTCCTGTGACTGACCATCCATGCAGTCTTTTTTGGACAATGGGTGAACTGACACTTTTATTGCGATCTGTTGAGGTGGCTCATGCAGTGATGATGCGTCCGAGTCAGCTGTGGGCGATTCACTGCGCGTCAAAGCATTTGGGATCATATAAAGCTCATCTGTTTCAGTGGTTTCCTGGCCTTCTGCCGTCTGCCGTACAAAATTCTGTCCTTGCTCCTCCAGACCGACAACCTCCATAATTTCTTCCATTATAGTCCTGCAGTTCATGATGAGAGGTGGCAAAGGTACGCTCCGAGCAAGCTCTTCAATATAACGAGCAAATTCCATGGTCTTGAACTGGGTTACTTTGGCAAGCTCGAGCGTTTTGGCTGATGTGATAATTGGGATACGCTTTGCAATCTCAAAGGCCTTCTGAAGTTTCTCTGCCCCTTCTGTTCTGAAGAATTCATTGATTGCTTTCTCGGTTTTCTTCAGATGACTACTCATCATACATAACCGAGTAATGTTCAGTATCATAACAATGGTAAAAGCTACAAGGCAGACAATCATGTAATAGATTCCCATATCTCCAGAGGTAAAAACAACCCTCAGCGTCACAGTATTGTTAACACTGCCGTATGTGTTAGATGCGACACACGTGTATTTACCTCTGTCTTCAAATGACACGCGGGTAATGTTTAGTAGCCCGTTCTCAAGAAACCACCATTTTCCTGTTGGAGAGGAAACAGAGTAACTTAGAAGTATTTTGTCACATGATCAGCATAGTCTTAAACATCAGCTTTATCAAACTGGCTTCAGGTTTTGGAAGAAGGAAATAATGTTCACAAAAAGTCAAAGAATTTACCATCATAAAGGCCTGAGATCCTAGCTGTGTAATGTCAGAACCCTGACATCAACTGTGGATAGTCAGAGCATGTACTAAAAGGGTCTCATAAAAAATGCTAATATGCATGACATCTATCCCAATCTTGTGGTCAGTTAAGTTACAAAGGTAGGACTACTTACCCCAGAGAGCCTCCCAAAGGCTGACCTCCACAGGTCACACTTCCTCAAAGAACAGGATCAATGGGATTGTGAGGCAGAAAAACCTACTAAACCCTCCTTGTTTTGTTCCCTGATAATGCATTTGCTTACAACTGAGTTATTTTTGGTGTTTTGTTACAGTATCTCATATAATTCTGTTAATGTAAACTTCAAAAACTCTAACATTGCAGACATCATATACTACATTGCCTGCCCTCTGAGGTGTTGAGAAACTGATTTTGAAGTATGATTTTAAAGAAAGGGAAGTAGGATAGGAGGAGTAAGAGAGATGAGAAAGAGAAGAGCCATGACAGGGAACACCTTGTTTGTTGGCAAGAACATCTACACACCATGACAGAACTTCTTTTACCTTTAAAAGTAATTTCTATTGGTGTAATATAATTGATAACTTTGCCTGCTGGATGGACATATGCATTTCATGTACATGAACATTTCATATTCTCTGAACTTGGCACAGCAGAACATTTTAGGTATGAAACTGCTCTTGAAACAATAATTTTAAAAAGCCATCACTCCTATCACTGAATTCAAGATTCACCTAGTTACTGTATTTGCCATTATATATTGGTAATGAATTAAGATTTTTAGTTCCTCAAGTGAATTAATTTTTATTCGAATATCACTACACTATTTAAGAGCTGAGGATGTATATTTTTTCTTTAGTTGATGTGATATGACTTCTTAAATTGCAACTTTGGTATAAAACCATAAGTCAACTCCAACAGGAAAGCCTGGTGCCAATTCTTTCCTTCGTGTAAACCCACTCTTGGAAGTGTTCACATGGTGGAGAACAGCCAGAAAGTGGAGAGTTCCTGTGCCTTCTGAACACTTCATACAGGGAGATGTCTTACAGAAGATTACCTTTTGAAACAATGACAAAGGCTGATACAAGCCAACAAGATCAGCTAGTACATACTGCTGCTCAGAGGAAGACTCAACTGTTTTTCAATCTCTGTAACACAATCTCAAGCCATTCCTGACAGATATCTGCTGAATGTAGTAAAGGAATTTCAGTAACCTTCCACAAAAAGGAATGTCAGGTGTTCACCTGTCTTTACCATCAGAGAATCTTTTTTTCCTTAAACCTAACCTAACCAGCTGCTATTTAAGTCTATTGAGGCAGCTGAAAGAAGACACAGAACCTGTGATCAGAGAACTGAACCTGTGCAAAATCCCTGTGCAATCACGTAAATCGCAAGGCAGGATTGCAGTCCTGCCACAGGTTGGTGTATACCTCGCTTCTACATTTATTTTATCCTTTTCACTGAAGTTCTTTCATTGTTAGAAATATTGTTCTATTTTTTTTTTTTTCTTTATTTCTTTCAAGGAAGAAACTGTGGGCAATTCTGAAACTCATTAGTCAAAAACCCCTTTAATTCAGAGTAGTTATGGGCTTTTACCATGTTCAAAGTTTTTCTAATTAAACATGGCTTACCCAAATTGGTTTTTTTTACATTATCTCCAGTAGAAGACTAGGTAGAAAGTATTCCCACAAGATCCTTGCCTCAGTTCATGTGTACAGACAGCTCTTAATTACATATTTTGATCCTCTTACTTAGAAGTTTTAACTTAACTAAAACACTATTTTTTACCCTAGCATAATTCTTGAAAACAGCTGAATCATTTTGCCTGAAATTAAAAATGCAGAATAAATAGAAGCTCAGTCTAAATCAGACCTTCATAGGAAAAAAAATCACCCCAATCTGCTAAAATTAGGGAAATTCAGAGGAAAACTCCTTTACAGAGGAAACGTTAGCATCTGTAACAGATGACACTTCTTCCTCCACCTCTAGCATAACAAAAAATACAGAGTATTCGCTGCTCAGTATTTCTTTGAGTTGCAATGCTGGTCCTTTTTGCAAAGTAGGTTTCTATTAATTGTGAAATAACAAGACACCTTGTGATGTACTCTGGCTCCAGCTGTTATAAATGACATAATGGCATTGAACTGTGACTCAATGACTGGGTCTGTGCCAGTGGATCCTGACAGACATATTAAGTCACATAAGAAAACAATGATTAGAAAAGGTATAATTGCTGGGTTTTGGTAACAATTCAATGCCATACCTAACATCACAAAGAAAGGTCTCAAACTGGGAAACATTTCTTACAGAAAGACAGTTTCTTAAAGGAGGTATTGCACTGTTGAAATTCTAAGCTGAAGTGATGTTTTCTTAACACTACATCTGCAGTTTTTACTGATTTGGTCAAAGTTTTTGCCCACCTACCTAAATGTTTGTTTTAGCTACCTCTCTCAGCTGACTACACAAAGACCTAAATTTAGATGCCTAACTAAAGGCGAAATTTTCTGTTAGTGAGCCTTAGCAAATCACTCCAGCACTCTAATCGCTGTGTATTGCCACAACCACACAAATCATGTTTGAAAGTCTGCTTAGTAGCTCAAGTAGTTCCTTTCTCTAGCTTTACTCAGAAAATGATAACATGCTGTAATGTAAAACATAAACAGCTATGCAGGAAGCTCTTACAGACACACACTGCTCTTTCACATCAAGCTGGGTCAATCGTTACTCCCGTCACAGCAGAGTTCTCTGTCAGGTCAGCCATTAGTTAGGCACGCTATCTTACAACTAAGAGTTTATTTCATCACGCTGTGAACAAAGCAGTCACTATGGAAGGATTACGTGAGAAAAACACCTTTCATATACCCACATTCCCCTTAAATACTGCCTAGAAGTATAACTAGGATTATCACCTAAACCTTCCATTTAAGGAAAATAAGCTCATGTGTAATTAAGGTCTCTGGCAAACGCCACTGATGAGTCTTAACTAAAGCCAGGAAGGCTCAAATTTGGCCTGTCCTTCTGACTGCTGCCCTATATAGATTTTGCACTTGGTTGTTCAGGGCATCTCCTGTTTCTCACACTACCATGGCACTGCACATAAAGACAGCAGGCATATCAGGGAGTTAGCTGTGTTGAGTTCACACCAACAAACTATTCTCATGTGTCACAAGAATCCTCCTTTAAGCTGGGAAACAGCTTTTTAATCTTTTTTTGGTGCCGGAGAAGAACAAAGGAGGACAGAATGAGAAACAGGAACAAACCCAAAGTCTTCCAATGAAAAGAGGCCTGTCTACACCTTCTGTTAATTGCTTCAGCTTCATGTTGTGTGTTGCTATAAATAACACATAAAAAGTTACTGTTTTCTTCCAAGATACGCATAAAAAATTTATAACTGCCACCAGGCTTTCATTTATTTTCACACAGGAAAACACCACATCCAGGCTATTAAATTCAGGTTATTTGTCAACTTGCTGAAATCAGAAGTGTCTCTGGACAGGCTGCATCTGTGCTGTTAGTAAGATCTTACCTTTATTCTCCTCCTCTTGGAGCAGGTGGCCATTGGAATTGTACCATCTGTAATGTGGGCTGGGACTCCCTTGGACATTGCAGTCAATCAAGGCACTACTGCCCTCCTTGACTATGATGTGGTCGATGCGGGAGATCACCACCGGCGCGGCCCCTGTGTGTGTGTCAGTGCGGTTCAAAGTGCTGTTACTCACATCCTCAGCAGTGCTCAAAGCTGCTAATAAGATGACAAGGCGTGTGGTAGGCAGAAAGTACAAAAAGTGGTGGTTGTTCAGTATGTCCATTTTCCTTCAGTGGAGTACACAACTGGCTGGGAACTGGTTCTGTTGAATGCAGGTCCTTGAGGTGAGCAGGTCGCAGGAGAGTTCTACTTTGATCTGTGCAATTTTATGTTTAAAATATCCTATAAAATAAATAAATAAGTACAGTGAGATGGCATATATAAACAATCCATTAGATGTGCTCTTTTAAAATAGTGACACATCCATTAATGCATTTCACAATCATCAGCGCAGTGTCTTGTCTAAATGCTAATGTTATCACAGTCCTTATCCTTACTGGAAAAAGATGCATACATTTTCCTGACAATGGTGTTGTTCAGAGTGGCAGGCGTAGGAGAAGGCTTTTATCACCTAGACACTTTGCAGCAATTTAGCTACAGTAGAAGCTACAGTTTTATGCCAAAAATTCAACAGATTTTTTCCTTTTTTTTTTTTTTAAACATTTGCAAAATCAACAGGAAAAACAAAGATACAGCATGTTAAGTGCTGTCACTACCAGTTTGGTGTTGCAACTCTATCACGTGCATGGTCTTAGATGAACTGTGAAACATGGTGTAAGAAAGAACTATTCTGGGAAGAGTTTTTTGGATCTAATGTTGGAATTCTTGATATACACAACTTTTCCCAAACACAACAGCACATACAGCAAAACATCTCAGACCATTCACTTTCCTTAAGCTACTGCTGTCTGAGATAAAACATAGCATGGAAGAATATTCTTAAAAGAAGTATTTCATGCTTGATAAAGTCATTTCAGTGTTGTTATTTTTAGAGCAGATTTGTAAAGAAGACTACTTGCTAGTGACATAATTATGGGTAATGTTCCTTTGAGATACAAATAAAGTTAGGACTTTTCTGTTCCTTATGGGGCATTAAGCATTTTGCCTGTGTACTTTTTGCACACTCTCCCTACAGTATTTTCCCTCAACTAATCATCCACAATGAGGCCTTTCTAAAGCAGTGATTTCAATTTCTGGACAGAGGCGGAGGGGGGGTGGGTACAAATGTGCTCTCTATTGGCCTCATTATGCTCCCAGTGAACACAATTGGCATTCAGTACTGACTGAGGGCACAGTGTTGGCCTCAAAACGAGCACCTTGGAAAATTTCACTCAAGAGTTTAAAGGTCACAAATCATGTTAAAATCACATCAGAGTATCCAACTATATTGGTTTTACTCACATGTTTCTAAGGTAAATAATTGAAACTTAGTGAAACTTATTAGTTAGAGGAATCTATCTGGAATCCAGATATAGGAAACTATCCAACAACCTTTCCCCAAATGAATATTTATGTTTCAAAATTGTTTATATTTTCTTAAATACACATTTGATCCATGGTAACTTATCTGCCTTAGCATACAAAATGACTGCTGACAAGATCAGTTCCCTAGATCAGTTCCATGTATAAAGGAAACACTAAAATAAAAAGAAAGAAAAAATCCCCTTCCTTTTCTTCTGTATTCAAAAAGGAAAGAAAGCAACATTAGTGTATTTCACTGTTCATATTTGACTTAGGTTGTTTTCTTATCCATCCTCCCTTCTCTGTAAAGCAATGAACTTGCTTTCATACAAATAGATACAGCTGTTGTTGAAAAAGCAAATTAATTCTTCCATTTTACAGGATGAATCATTACTAGAAATGAAAACATGTTTTTTTAGATAAACTGCAGGCATGATATAGAGATCTGTCCCAGCTTCAAGCCTGTTCTTGTTTTTTCTGTTTTTATAATTATTGAATGTGGAAGTATTTCTCTTGAAGAGACAGAATAATTTTTAACTTTAAATTAATATGCAAATCTCATTTGTCATATAAAGCTATACAAACAATGACTTCAGAAATCTATTTCCAATTATGCAAAGCATGTAGAGTCTGTGCTTTTGAAGATCTGTATAGGTACACTCTGAGTCAGCAATTTGGAAAAAACCCCTTCAGTTCTGCCTATTCACTTCAGTAACTATTTACATCTCATTTCTACTACCCCATTAACCTTGGAGACTGACATTCTTCATGATTACACATATTCAGTCTATAAAATGTTTCTGTACAGTGTCATAGATCTGCATTGCGCCATACAGAAAAGCCAAAATCACACTTCCTGCCAAAGGAGCAGGAACAGGGACTGGCTGGATTAAGACAATGGCAAGGGCAAAAGAACAACATAGAGTGATTAAGCGTTGTGTTCTAATTACTGTCTGTGGCTTGTTATTACTATATTTGGGTCTATCATATATTTTTACAGCAGAAAAATCAGTAGCAATCAAAAAGAGGTGTTTATTGTGAGGAGCAATTTGCATTCCAGAAGGAAATGAAATAGCATATGCCCAATGGGTGAACAGAAAACCTGTAAGGAAGGGACCAACAGTCTAGTAGGAAGCTCCAGGTGGCTGATGGCCCACTGATTGCCCACAGCAGAGGGCTGTGGGTGGATGTTTGGAAGGTGTGTGATGACAGTAAGGCGTTGCCTGTTCTGGATGTTTACCTGTTTAGAAGACAGAGCATATGAAAGCAGAAACTGTACCTTTGTGTAGTGACAGCAAATGTGACTGGTCCACAATATGACCAAAGGGTCGATTACTAGTCTGAAGCTAACAGTGATTCCCTCATTCTGGCACTGAATTGAACCATAAATAGCTGCAGTAAATTTTAAGAAATGGAGATGAATAATTTATATCTACTGTGTAAGATTCTTATCTACTCCTCCTTACTCCTGAGAATGTACTTTCTCATGTATGTTCCTGAAATGTACAATATTAAGAAAACACTAAATATCTCTGTTAGATACATTTCTATTTGAAATAAATACAGTTTGATGGCTAATATGAGGAATAATCAGGCAGTAGGTTTAAAGCAGAATGTCTGGAAATGGAAGTTGCTGCTTCCATATGCCATCCAGGGAAGTGCCAGAGTATGTTTGAGGAAACAGGGAGATATCTCTCTGAAGAATGGTGTTTTAAGATGCAAGTTTAGACAAATGTTCCCAGGGCAACTAGGAAGCAGTAGGCAATCTGTCCTTTGGTGTGCATCCTCTCCCATATTATCGGGGAACAAAAGGAGATGGAAGAAACCAAAGATGGTTTTCTTAGCCCCAACTGACACAAGAAAGTTGCAGGGTGGCCATGCCAGGACCTGCATGTCCAGGACCCTCTGCAAATCTGCTGGGCATGACCAAAAATGCTAGAGTCAGGTTAGCAAAGCAGGAAGAAGCAGAGAGAGAACTGAAACGGTAGAAAATGTGCTCACACCAGACACTGATGCAAAGGAAGAATTGCTGAGAGTTCATGTCCTCCTGCTTTGCCATAGGCACAAGAGCAGCCTGAGGATATCAGGGAACACAGAACTGGGAGCCAGCTGCTTTGCTAAACATAAGTGATGTAACGAGTTATAGTTTAATCACACAACTAAATGGGGAGAACACTGAGACCAAAATAAGACTGCAAGTGATGTCTGGCAAAGCAGCAAGAGAATCCAGAGTATTGGAGAAGTGGGTACAGTGCTGTCACCTAGGATCTCAGCCATGAGAGGCAGCAATTAGCTGTGACCCATGATAAACCTGATGAAGGCAGCCAGAACTGTAACCTTTTAATCTGACCTAAGTCAGAGAATGCTGGATTGACTACACTAAAACAAAGATTCCTGTAATAACTCCTCAAGACTGAGAGTAAAACAGTACTCTAAAGAAGGAGGACATCTGCAATCCTGAGCCTCACTTTGTAGGAACAGATTGAGTCTCTCAGAGCCTTTTTGCCATGAAAAGGTCACTATAAACAAAAAGCTAATTTCTGGTCATGGAAAGAATGTAATCCCCAAAGTACAGGAGTTACCTGTAAAATACTTATAAAAATTAAAAGGCTATATAATATAATTAATGTGGTTACACACAGTTTTTTTCTTTCTTTTTTTTTTTTACTTTTAATTCTGTGGTGCATGAAATGGAAAAAGAACACCCCTGGTTATTCTGAGCTATGTTTCCCACCTGAAGCTGTGGGACAGGGACAGGCTTACCTCCAAAAATGGAATGAAAGGAATCCCCAAACTTTCCTCCAGCACCTAGAACATACATATAGGAAACTTTCCTGATGTATTGCATCTGGAGCAACATTTACCACTCAACAATGCTTGCCAGTGGTCTATGGATTAAATAGTTCTGTTTTTCAATTCCCCAACCCAAATGGTGTAAATGGAAAACATTAAAGTAACAGATTTAGTGTTTGTGAGATTAACTTCCAAGAAAAAAGACTTGAGCCACATGAAAACACACGACAAGCTTTTCTTCTAAGTGACATGACAGCCAGCTCTAGCATGCTCTCTATGCATTTCTATCCAGAGAACTCCTCTGGAATGCGCTCCAGAAAAAGCAGAGCTGCAGCGTGGTAGTTTTACTCTAATTATTGTGAAACGTGGACAAAAGCTGCAGTTACAACTTCTCTGTCCAAAACCAAGCATCAGTCTAAACAGAAGACACAGCTAGGACTGAATAGGAACATTACTCAGAGACATGTTCTGACCATTTATTTTTTCGTGTCATAGATGTGTTTGCTTCCCATACTACTGCCACCGAAGAAAATGACTATGGGTGCGGGGTCATAGTTGTAATTGCTGCATTTGTGCAGAACAACATGATGACAGAGCATAAAAGAACAGAAAAGGAGGGCAGTGATGCATACCTTTTCCTGGCTAGCTCACATCTGTAAGACTGGCCTGTTCTTGTTCTTGGAATAATGTGTAATCCTATTAACTGTGAGGTTATTCAATTCAGAAGTGAAGCACAAGAACCCAGCTTATTGCATAATGCATAAATTGTGCTCCTATAGCTTTAACATCTTAATGCTATCTTCCTTGGCTTGTAAGTGACCAAGAAAATGAAATGATTTTCATTCTAGTTCTCACAAGTCTAAAATAGTTATAAAGGCTGATGCTACAAAACAGAATTAAAGCTAGTTTTTTATTATTCAAAAACTACTGGCTACTTTTCCTAGTTTCCACAGGCAATGTCTTTAAAGGGTGGGAAAAGTAAAAGTTAATAGGTGTTAGTGAAACAGGAATGCAAATGAAGCAACTTATGCCACATGGGTGAGAAGCTCACTGCCAGTTCATAGGCCTATGAGTGAGAACCACCTACTGAAAAGTTCTAATTATTAGGGTCCAGACGTGCAGATGAAAAGAAATGTCACTCATTTACAACTAGCAGAAAATTTCTGACTTATTTTTCTACTCATTTGTCAGGTAATAAAATGGTAATGCTTGATTCCAGAAGAGCTGCTTTGTTCACTCTCCTGCAGTGGGGGATTCCAGTCCTTCGTAACTTCACGGCTTTCTGTTTCCCTGGCTGTGTTTGAATAGGGGACCTACTGCTGATGTTTGTAAGATGAAGAGCTTCCTTCTGCACATCTAGACTGGGGCTCTCCAACTGGGCAGCAGCCCCCAGCTATATGCTTGTTTAGTCTCTTCAGCTGCCTTCAGATGCCTGAGAACTTTAGGAAACCTCTCAACAGGGCTGAGCCCTGGCCACATGTGCTCAGCCACCTGGTGTCACACCTGCTGCTTTCAGCCACCTGATGGAAGGGTATAGAGAAGGCAGAGATGTGCTGTGAAAGGACCTGAGACAAGGGACACAAGCTGCAACAACAGAAATTATAATTATTTATGAAAAAACTTTTAAGCAGGAGGTCAGTCAAGCCCTGCAACAGGTTGCCCAGATGGGTTATGGAATCCCTGTCCTTTGAGAAGTTCAAAACTTGACTGAGCAGTTATACACTGGCCCTGCTTTGAGCAGGCTGTTGGATCAGATGACCCCCAGAGGCACCCCCCAGCCTAAAGAAACTCTAATACTCCTGAAACACAAATACAAGAATTGCCTTGGGGAAGTCAATATGAAAAAGTATGTCTGATCTTAAAATTTGCTACACGGGATGCTGGGAAATTGTCTTCATGATCCCCTTCATAATTTTTTGAGTAGCAGCATTTCAGACTGATAAGACAGGCTGAGAGTATTAACTAGAGTCTGAAAAAAAAGTATTTGGCCTTCTGTATTATACTTACATGATAAGTAAGTAGAACAGTACATCTCCCCTTTACCAGATAGGGAAGACTTATTTTCAGCCAAGGTAACTCTGAGATTCTTTGTTGCCCTCCTCTGGACTTGCTTCACCCCATCCACATTTTTCTTGTGCTGAGGACCCCAGACCTGGAGGCACTACTTCAGGTGGGGTCCCACAAAAGTAGAGTAGAAGGGGAGAATCATCTCTCTTACATGATTGTCTCAATTTCTGGACACAGGATAAAATAAGGGCTGGGAATCTATGACTATTCAAGAGGGACTGTATATAATTTACAAGTACAGATTAATAGATTATGACAGCCTATGACGAATGTGGGGACTTAACTTCTGTGTATGCATTGTCCTCTGAGTGTATGACCCTGGGCAGTGAACAGGAAGGGCTGTCAGTATGGCACCTTGGAGTCCTCTTCTAGCACTCCTGTCTTAAAAAAATTTTAACAAGGAAGCCTATAAATTAATTGTATGTTTTGCAGGCATTGGTAAGTTCCTACAGGCAAACATTTGTCAATCTGTTTTGTAAGGTGACAAATGATAAATAACAAAAGAAAGAAAATGGAAAAATCAAGGGCTGTAGCTTATTCTACCATTAATGGCAGAACCTGAGCAAAACTTAGTCATTATCAGTTTTTGTCTTCTAAAATGATTTTGGTCTGAACACACACAACACTGTAGGGGGTAACAAAGGAAAGTTAAGCTCTGTAAAGATACAATTGCCTTACTTTCAGGGTTCCACAGTGTAACAATACACTGCAGCAAGACAGCAGCAAGCAATAAGGTGACTACATATTTTATATATGTAAATGAAAATTAATGCTATATCCAGACTTTTCATTTAGGGAAAGAAGCATATGCCATTCTATTCAGCAGTGGTACAATGGAAGAGTTTTCATGTTGCCTTTATCAGTGTGTAAATGTTTTAGATTTTTTTTACTGTCAATTTCTCCTCTGTTTTGTTCCTTGTTATCCTACTTCATGTCTCAATATTGCAAAACTAGCAAGCACATGGCATCCTAGAGCTTCACTTTAAATATTTGAATGGACCCATTGATTTAACCATGTCTTTGAATGGTCTGATGTGCGCTGTCCTGGTGTCAATGAACACTCAGAGATGCTAATCCATTAACCTGAAAAAGAATGAGTGAAGACTGTCAGTGGGTAATTATTGGAGAGGTTATTTAAAAGTCCATTAAGAATGTCAAACCTCTGGAAAATTCCCTTTTGATGCCACAGCTTCCATAATTTCAGCACCTCTGCTGTATCAAATCAACTTTTTGTGAAATACACTGAAGCAACAAAAGCACTCAGGCAACTTGGATGCTTGTCACTAAAAAGTTGTAATTCAGTTGTGCACACTTATATGGACTGATAAATTTGAGTTTTCTTTCCACATGGTATTTTAATGACTGCAGCAAAAGCAAAGTTCTATATTTAGTGGAGAAGCTTGTCGTTTTTCATCGAGGCAGGTACTGTTGTGAAAATGTCCTACTGAATTGTAGGCTACTCAGATCATAAAGCAAATTCAACACTATCCATAGTGGAGGTTTTTCAAGGCCCAGCTTACGTTTGATTAGGTGTAAACGCTTTGAAGAATTTTATTATTAGAAATAAAAGATTATCTAGATTTACTCGGTTTGTATTTATTTGGAGGCTGCACAATTACCATTCAGTATAGTTTTATATACAAAGCTCTTATTCCAGAAACATTTGTACAGCTTTAAGAGTCCCCTGCTTAACTCCTTGCAAACTTTCAGTATAGCTGCTGGTTTGCTGTTGCAGTAAATGCAGATGGACCAATGCTTAAGAGTTCCCTCTGTTGAGAAAAGAGGAACAATGAAGACGCAGAGAATCTCTCCCACAATTCCATGTACATCTGCACTCTGCCTGGCCTCACCAAGTTCTACGTATCTTTCATTTTCCTTACACACCTTGTATATTTTATTTATTCCAGCGCTCTGTAATAATTATTCTGCCAACAGTTTAAATAACCAAAGTCAGCAAATGCAACAGATCTCATATGCACTTGGCAAGGCTTATGAAGCTCTGCTAAGAACATAGCAATGCAGAATGTGGCCCAGTTCACTTCCTTCCACTTCCTCCTTTGAGCTCTGCTTGTCAAAGCCAACCATCCCTTAAGCACCTCTAGTGGTTTTCTTTTTCCAAAGGAAAAAGGAGAATTCCAGATGTAGGACATTTAAATAAGACACAAAATCAAAAAAATAAGTTTTGCTTAAACAAAGATATGAAGGACTTTGCAAACTCTAAATTTTGAACAACTGAATGTTTTCAATGCACTGATATAGCTTTTATTATGCTATTTTAACAAAAGGCTCCCATATTAGTTGGAATATAAAAGAAAAAAGAATAGGAGAGAACAGATTTGAGTATGACTAATTCTTCTCTACCCCTATAGAACTATAAGATGGATATAATTTTTAATGACTGGCTTTCACATTCATTGGTTGCTGGGATACAGGGCAAAGAGGTTACACGTGGATGCCATGATTAGGACAGGATTAACCTTGTCAGAGGGGGAATTAAAGGAATCTAACCATTCATGATTGACTGCAATTGAAAGTGATTATTTCAGGTTAAAATGTCTGCGCCCCTTTCCTCCACAAGTAACAAAGGAGACAGCAGATGGATTCAAACAAGTTTGCCCTGCACCACGCAGCACCCTAAGTCTTGTTTGTACCCAAACATCAATTCAGCCCTCTCCAAGCGTGACTGTATATTGCCATGTATATGGAATAATTTAGCCTAAGGCCCTCAAGAGTTTACTAAAGAACCTCTATAATTTCAGACTTGTGTGCTGGTTATGTCTACATTGCATTGAAAAGTGTAACATTAAAGGCACATAACTTTCTCAACATCCAGTACTGTGTGTGTACCACACAGTCACACACAGAGGACTGGGAACCACACGCACAGTAGTGCAGCTGCAGGGCCCTGGCCCCCGCATGACTTAAAAATATCAGCAAAAATATTTTCTTAGAGTAAAACTCTCAGTGTGGCAGACCCATGTCAATTAAATGTTAGGTCTGGGCTAGGTAGGTTATTCTTAATGCAATCCCTCCACATATAGTGGCCCTTTTCCAAAATATAGTTATTTACACACATCTATATAGACGTTGTTATTTCTGATAAATGAATACTACTCATGGTAATTACTTTGAAATAAGAGAGTCCACTACCAACATTTCTTAGATAGCTAAATATAAATCACTAAATATGTTTAAATTCCTCTATCCTTTCAAAAAGTTTTGCCTGCCCTTCACAGCCTTGCTGGCAGGTAGAAGATATGATGCTCTAAAATGCTGCTATGGATGATTTTAATCACAGTAACTGGTGAAAAGTAATAACCTCTCCATTGTCTTGGAAATGATGTTTCTAAGGTGGGTCTGTATAAGCGCAGAAAATGCCACTGTTTTAATTGTCAAAAATAAATAGCAAAATTAAGGATACAGAGAGACATTTACAAAAGCACACAAGTCTGCATGAATGGATGGCAGCTCAGAATTGCAGGAATGAAAAATTCCTGGAAGTATCCAGGACCTTGGACTTACACCAGTCTTCTGGTGACATATTAATATGATTCAGGACATCTCAAAGTAGGATCATAGGCATTTGTGCCTGCAAAAAAATGCTAGTAAAGGTGCAATTTGCTGACAGAGAAAGAAGACCCTGCTAGCAGAGCTTGGTACAAGTTGCTTTAGCTGCTGGCAAGCTCACTCTCCCTGTTGTAAATTGCATCCACATCTCACTGGTGCCTTATACTGGGCAAGAAGCTTAAACCATAAAAGAAATGCCAGTCCCACATTCCAAACTTTGTAGACAAGAACTGAAAAGGAGATTGGTTTTGTTCCATTTAAATCATTCCCCAGAAGCCCTATCATTGTGTCACAAATGTGACCCTCTGTTGGCTGGGTTTGGGTTTTGTTCCCCTGGTTAAAGCAATGAATGCACTTTAGCCGGGTTCTGTGCCAACTCCATCCTCCTCCTCCATATTTGTGCAGGACCTGTCTAATTGCAGGGAGGGAAAGGGGATAGAGTAGGAAGGCAACTGGAGTTGTATGATATAGATCACTTCAGAATTCACTACCACACTTCCACCATGTGTTAAATGTTTTAAGAGTAACTGATTTTATCTCTAAATTTAATGAACTTTCAGGATGGGAAATATGCATTGGACACAAAACATTTTTTTTGTTTGTTTGTTGTGGATGTTATGCTCTTTGCCCAGGCCTCTGAAAACTCCAAATTCTTCAGAAAAAAATGGGCATACAATGTGCACTCCAGCGGTGTAAGCTGAACTTAACATCAACTGATGTTGATATGCTGCAGTTGGAATGAGATGAATTTCTAAGAAAAAAGGATTTCTACTACAGCAACCATTAGTATATCAATGGTGCTGTTGCTAACTGTACATGCAAAGTCAGACAAAGGATTCCTGCCATGCAAAACATCATCTCCACTGAAAAAAGGTCGGCCGTATTTTGTCCTACTGCAGTGAAAAGAGGAACTCTTTCACAATGTCTCTAAAGAACTAAAATGCTGAATTTCCCCCCCTTAACTCCTTTGTGTTCTTCCCTTTGAAATAATTTTACAGTCCTCCTTCAGACAAATATGTACCAAATGCGGTCGCATTTAGGATTTTGCCACAGCTGGTACTCTTATTTCCCCAAGCGGGCTTATCAGGGTAGCTGCATTTGAGATGCTTCAATTTAACAAATGAAAGAGGGCTGTTAGGAAGTGTAGTCTCTTACAAGACTCTCCAGACAAATGCACTAGAAAAGTGCCTGCTCAGTAGCGCTCTCTGTTCTCTTAAGCTCCCTTGTCCCATACTGCTCAAATTGGCCCTGTTAAGAAACAGGATTCGAAGGATTATTGCAAAACCACTCTGAAGTTTTAGATTCTAGTTCCCTCAAGACACAATCTCATGATTGAGTTTTATCTTATGAGGCTATCCTGTGAAGTAAAAGGGTAATTAAAACAAAATATCAGGAGGCATCCCTTATTTTGAATTTAAGGCAGCACAACTTAACCTCTCTTAGAAGTCAGCTCCATCGAAGAGGTCTCTGCACTGAGGTGTCACCTTCCATTCCCCTTCCCAGGGCGGGACAGCAGCGAGCATCCTGCGCGCGGGAGCTGGAAGACTCCAGTAAAGCCTTGGGCTCGTTAGCTTTTTTTTGCCTAAAGAAACCCACTTTCCATCAAGCCCCGGTGCTGATTTGAAATAACCTCGTGAACTTTCATGCCGAACACAGCATCACTGCGCTCCCGTTGCGCGGGGAGATAGCGCGCTCCACGCCGGGCTGGCGGCAAGCGACAGCCGCCGCGGGAGAAGCGCTGGCCGGGCTGCAGCGCTCCTCCGGCACGGCCACCGGACCCTGCTCCAGCCCTCCGGGCACCCCGGGGCCGCCGGCGGGACAGCGCGCCCGGGGCTCTCCGCGAAGCTCCGCAGGCACCGCGGCACCGGGGCCGGCTCGCAGGTCGCCGGCAGCCGCGGCAGGTGCGGGCGGCGGAGGCGACTCCGGGGCAGCGCCTCCGTGGGACCTCCGCCCTCTCCCTCGCCCGCCCGCCCGCCGGGGACCCGTGGTCCGCGACCCCCACCCCGGTCACCTCACCTGCCCGCTCGCCGCTCCCCTCGCTCGCTGCCGCTGCCGCTGTGCCGCCGCCGCTGCTGCCGCCGCCCCGCGGCA
>VZTJ01003940.1:725768-773796 GCA_013397795.1 Orthonyx spaldingii
AGACCGGGCCGGGGCCGTGCGGCGGCCGCAGGCGAGGCGGCTGGGCCTGGATCGAGCGGGCGGCGGCGGGGCCGCTGTGGGCAAGGCGGGGTGAGCGGGGTGCGAGCCCCTCTGCCCAGCGGGGCCGGCGGTCCGGCACAGCCCCGGGCGGCAGGATGCACCTGCCGGTCATCGCATCCCTTCTCGGAGACGCTTGCGGGAGCAAGTGCTGCAGGAAAGGGGTAACACGCCAGCACGCCTAGATAATCTTGAGAACCAAAGTGCTGCGCTTTAGAGAAATGGCACACGTTCTTTCCCCCAAGGGCTTTATTCCTAACGGGATTGCAGCACCCAGCTCCAGTTTACGCTCAGTCTGAGGAGGTCCCAGCCTGTGGGAAGCTGACACTGACTATAGATGTCTAAGTGCTCTGTCAGCAGAGGGTAAAGCTGTCTTTTAGCTTTAGCAAAACTGTGTGAATGTGGTTGGTGCTACCCGTGCAGGCTGTGCAGCTGCCAAAAAATGGATTAGGATGTATGTGGACAGCTGCAGGCAGGAATCTGGCAGAGACCTGATGTGTGCTGATGCTGTCCTGTGCCACTCTCCCATGCTTCCTCCCTGACCTTGTGGCATCAGAAGAGGATGCAGAGCGACCATGGAGGTCTATATTTCCAGGTGTTTGTAGTGCTTTTATAGCCAAGCTTGGACCTTGGCCTTGGTATCCTTTTCTGTTTGCTTCCAGGGAGTAGTAGCTGAAGCTCCTGTGCTCACGGAGAAGTAATCAGATCAGAAAGCATTTGCTGAAACTGCCAGAAGAGCTTGGGTTAGAACTGCATCTCATTGCAGGGGGAGGTGTATGTGAAGTGTACTGCGGTGTACACCAAAGCAGGTCTCTAGCCTGCACAGGGAAAACTGAAGAGGAATAGCCTAAAAGGATTAGGAAAGAGAGAGGCAGACCCACTCTAGGGAGCTGGGCTAGTTATGTCAATGGCCTGGGCTCCTGGTCCCACCACCTTGCATGTAGGAAGTGCAGGGGTTGAACACAGATGCGTCCAGTGCTTGGGAGTGGTGCAGGCACTGGTGAGATCAGGCTGTTGATAGCCAGGATTTCTTGTGTTCAGTGTCTCCAGAATGGAGAAAATTGAAGATAGTGGGGAAAATGTATCTGGTGTTGTCAGACTTGGCAGCTGAGGGAATAGGTCAAGGAGTGTTCTTCTTACTCACTCTTCCAACAAAGCATTTACTTGGTGGGAGGAGCTATTTAAGTCATAGGTCCTTGTTGGCCACTGGCTTGTGATTTGTGCTATCTTGACCCCACTAATTATGCACTTGTTTTTTCTTCTTCCTATCTTGAAGTACTGGTTTTGAACACAATTGAGTAGCATTTGCTTAGCAGTTAAATAGTTGAGTGCCCAGTCTTACAAACTCCTTGAAGTTGGGTAACACTCTGCCACTGTCTGGATGCCTGTCAGGTCTGTGTGTGATATGAGGCTGAATTTTTGTATTTGTAAAAGTCACACATCTTTCCTTCTGACAGGAGCTACCCTTTCAGGCTCCTCAGGTTTCGGTGAACATAAGCCTGTGTTGCTGGAGCCAGCCACCACATTACTTGCTCCATGCCCTTTCCTGGGAGATCACTATCACCTGTCAAGCGAGTGTGTGGACTTTGTGAGGCATTTTTTCATCCCACCTTCCAATAGTGCTTGCACCAGCTGCATGCAGAGGACTGGCACACTGATTTGAGCAGGAACTATAACACAGGTCTTCTGGAGGTGTACCCTAGCTCTAGTTAGGCTATAAAAAGCTTCCTAATTTACCTGAGATTAAATTATTGTATAGTATTATTATAGATACATGAAAGTGCATGAATGATAAAATTGGCAATGTTGGGGTTTTTTTTTGATAATACCTGCTGTAGATAAACCCTGACATTTTATGCCTAGTGCTACAGTGACCAGGTTCTACTCCTATAAAACTATAACATTGTTTGGTAAAAGGCAGCCTTTTACCTTAGAGCAAACAGAACTTTGGTATTGCTAATAGTTTTATCTGTAATCAGGGAAGGCTTGTAATCATGCAGTTAAAAATCTAAGATAAGATTAAATTGTACATTTTGTGTGGTTACAGTTCCTCCATTCACAAGGCAGAGTGGCATACAGGAATGGCTGAGACAAACTTGTGGTATAAGGTAACAGCAGGGAAACTAAAGTAAAAAGGAAATTTTTGAATAATATTGAGCAAGCCAGCTGTATTAGTATGCCAGTCAACATAGATACATGAGGGGATATTCCATTTAGAAATTAGCTTGCCATATTTCTCATAAAGTAGAAAGGCAATTTTGATTATGAGAAATATCTTGTTTCAGTATGGTGATGTTACTCTTTTGTTTCTTTTTAAAAATTTCTACACCCAAGTATAATTAGATCTTGCATTAATACTGATGAGAAAATACTAACTTTATTTATTAGGATACATATCTTCAGCATGCTACTTTAACTCAATTAAATAGTTTTCTGAAATACCAACTGCATTTTAGTTTTAGTTATATCTGTTACCCAAGATTGTTACTTTAGTCACTGTAATCTGTGATCATATCATTCCCATCTGAAAGACTGCAATTCCAAGCTAGACCAGCAATGTTTTCTTTGTTGAGTAGCATCCCATTTTTTGGGAAAGATGTGGACAACTGAAAGGCTTGCAAGTGGTCTTGGTTGGGATGGAGATGAAGAAATCTTATTGTCCTGGGAACTCCTGTCCTGCACCAAATGTGCCAGACTGGTGTGTCTGGAGAGGAGGTGTCACAGGAGGGGATAGGTGTTCCTGCCTTGAACGAGACAGCTGGGGTGTCAGTTCAAAGCACTTGTTTTATTAATTTATTTTAACCAGCACACATTCTTGCAGCAACGACACACTTCCTTTGGTAGCTTGCTTTGTATTAGTCCTTTCAGAAGTATCTTAGTCCAATGTGTTCCAGAGCACTGTGGCTTGTGTTTTGTTCTTGTTTCTCCTCCCTACCTTTTGAAATAACTCAAATAAATTAAAAAATATTAGGCATGAAGCTCATGACCTCTTGGTGGTTTTTATTTGTACCACGTAATATCATGTAGTGCTATTTCTCTTCTGCATTTCTGCATTTGTTACTTTCCAGTTTTGTTGGTGGTTCCTTTTTTATCCTCTGCAAGTGGACAGGAATGACCAATTACGTTTTATTCCTGCTTATGCTTAATTTTCAAGACGTGGAGTTACAAAAGTAACTTGTTTCTATACCTTTACTGTGACTCCCCACTTTGCTCCTCCCAGAGGAGGAAAAATTCTCAGCTTGTTTGAGGATGACTTTTTCTGCAGTGATCCACTTGTGTCACTCATTTCTGGGGGAAATTCCTTCCTGAATTGTGTCATAGACAGTCTGTAAATGAAACAAACCCACTGATTATGTGGTCACTATAACATTATCTTATGTAAGTGCATATATGATTCTTCTTGAAATTAACAGCTTATTGTGGTTTAATTTCCTTTTTGAGGTTCTCCTGGCTTTGCAGTATATTCTCTTGATAGAAAGGTCTCTTCCTGTCCTACAGCATGTGTGTGGACAGTTTCTACATGTGCTTGTAGCTGTGTTGAAACTGGTGTTGCTCAGGCTCTTCAGTGACATGTGCTGCAGAAAATCTAGCTGTGCTGATGTGCTAAGGCAAGGGCAGATATGTCTGCATAAATTATTGGCAGCTGAGGAAAGGGTGAAATCCACACCTCTCGTGATCTGATGGGAAAATTCCACAATGATGTTACAGAAAACTGAATTCAGAGGGTTTGGCACCACTCTTAAAAAGCTACCAAACTCTTTAGGACATGAAGAAATAAAAGAAGGTCTGGTGAGAGCCTCTCTGTCCCCATCCCTCCCCCCAGCAGAAAACTTTCCATGTGTAAGCTGAGGCTAACTGAGAACACTTCATGCAGATAAAAGAGTTTTGGTTCCTTTCTTATTCTGCATCCTGTGCCGCTTCCCTGCCTCATGATTTCCTGTACATTTCCTTCTAGCTACTGAAAACTGGAGAATATTGCTTCAGAGAACACTGATGAGATGATGCTCAAGGCTGGAAATGAAGTCGCTGAAGGCATAGAAGAATTTCAGTTCTCTGTCAAAGCCTGAGAGGGCTTTTGTCTTTAGACAGATAGATTGGATGACAAATGGATTAGTGGGGGATGCTGGATGAGCCAAAGGCCTAAGAACAGTTGCCTTAATCATGTCAGATGCCTCAGAGTCTTTAATTCTTTTCTTTTCTTACCAAATAATCTTATTTATTTCAACTTTCTGTTGTATGAAACAATGATCATTTCTCTAATCGCCTTTGCTGACCTCGCCTGGCTCGTGGCTTTCCAGCTGAATAAACTGAGATAGGGCAATAAAAAACAAATCTTCACCACTAATTAGCTTTTGAAACATCAGTGTTTACCATTCACTGCATGAACTATCAGGCATTACACCACCATGAAAACAATCTACAACTGCATGTCGTGAGTGTAAAATAATACAAGGCACAGAATACTGTGCTGAATTGCAACTGAATGAGAAGATACTGGGCATGTTGCATGACCTTCAGCAAGATTCAATGTTTATGTCAGTGAGAAAGATGAGCCAAATTATTCATGAGGCTGAAAGGGGGAGAAAGGACATGTGATCTTGGAACAGTTAGAGTTGTGTTATTCTTGGGGGAAAAGATCAAGATGATTGTGTTAATATTACCACTTATGCTACACTCTCACCAGAGTCATAGTTTTAGGAATGTGTCAAGCTTTGTGTGTTTTATCCAACTGCAAAAATACAACAGGATTTTAGAGCATCAGTCAATACTGGTTTTATTTTTTTTTTTTTGTTTTTTTTTTTTTTTTTTTTTTTTGTTGTTTTGTTTTGTATTTTTTATGAAGCAAATGCTTTCAGAAACAAGGTGAATCAATAGGTGTGAATCATCAATAAGGTGACTATAAGATGAAACTTTTAAAGAAATAATATCATCATGCATTAATATGTGAAAACAAACAAACAGACAAAGACAACAAAATATTAAGGATTTTATAAAAACAAAACCCAAAACTGTTTTCAGTGATGTAGCTATGTTCTTTAGAGATGCCATATGCTTACCGGAGGAAGCTGAGTATATTATTGCAGGAAATAATAGGAAATGTGTCTTTGAAGATACTGTTTATCATTAGGAATGAGAATTCTGCTTTTCAGCATGGTCTGCAGTTGAGTAGCACTGCTGAGAGGCACTGGTGCAATAAATGCAGAATACGTTCTGACAGAGGTGGTGTGCCAGCCTGGGCCTTTTTACTTTCAGAAACCACGTGTCACATTAGCCCCTGCATTTTCTTATGAGATATTCACAAAAGAAAGCATGCAAATTCTTTTTATGAATCAATAGAGTATTTCAACTAATCCTATAATTCCACAGTAGAATAGTGAAATTAAGTATGTGAGCAATTTCAGTGAGTCAAGCCAAAACTGGCATACAATACCAAATGAGAAGTAAAACTATTGCGTGTCTGATGTCTGAATATTTTCTGCTAAAGAAAACCATACAAAAAGTAGAGTGGTATTTTTTCCTGCAGCCATTTCATTTTATCTGCAGTGTACAGAGGTTTGACATTCACAGTTGCTCACAAATGTTCTCAGACCAGTGTTGACACAAACAGAGTGACCACATTTATATCCACCTCATGTAAATCATCTATCCTTCGAAGAGGATAAAACCATGCAACCTTGGGACACTTACAAGGGAAGTCACCCACTAGAGTCATTGTGCTTGAAATTCAGTGGGGCACATCTTACAGCCCTGGCTGGAAAGGTAAATTCAGAGAATTGTACTTTTAAGAAACGGAAACCTCATCCATTTGCAGCGAGTCATCCTGGGCTGAGTGGTTTTGTTCCTGACAAGTAAAAAAACATTTCTGATATCTTCAGTGTGCATCAGGCTTTTCTCCTGGCTGTTTCTAAGGCAGGTCCCAAACTGTGAAGCTGTTCTCTACCCTGCTGAGGTCACGATTTCTCAAATTGACAAAAGCGGTACGGAATTCCGTTAATGGGGTGCTCATTTTTGCACAATCCCTGGAAAAAGGCAAACACTACCTGACTAGCCGAATTGATTTTGGTCCTGAAAGGCACTTTTGCTGATCAATTTCAGTAATATTTGCAAGGGCTTTTTACTTTTCTCCTGACTGTATTCTATGGCTGGTAACTTCAGTGGATTCTCATTAAATACTGTGGTTTGTGTCATATCAGTTCTGTGGTATAAATGATTGTCGCAATGAAGCTCATTTTTAACAAAGTTCATTTCTAATACTATGTTGAGCTTTATGCTTCCAATACCTTAGAATATAACTTCTACATTTCCGGCATCACGTTCTATCAGTTAATGCAACGTGTATTTATGTCTTTTCAGATATTGGTTCATTCTGCTAATTAAATTTACTTAACCAGTACTCAAGCCTTTATCCAGGAGCCCTTTCAACTTCAGACTTTCAGCGTTGTCACAATGTAACCCTGCCACCTACTGGAAGGTATTTAGTAATGTTTTTTGTCGTTAAAATTGGGGTGGGAATGTCTACAAATTTTACATACAGAAAAGGCCACTTCTACTCTGAAACACACAGGCTGATTCCCTGTTGTTCAGGGGAAATATGCGTCTGAAATGCACAGAGTTACATGGAAAGGGCTCAAATATGTAGTAAACAAGTACTTTTCACTCTGAGACAGTCAATATTTTCCCCATTAAAAGTTATCAGATCTCTCATCCTCCCCTCACACTACTTTTTGGGTGGTGTCCCAGGACTAGGGAGGTTGGCTGAGTAGTCCCCTAGCCTCACAGTTCTCTGCATGATTGGAAAGCTTGGGAATGGGCAGTCAGGTGGTGCACAGCTTCTTTGATGGTTCAGAGATTTCGTGTGTGTGAGTCTGATTTCTAGTTGAGCATGCAGCTGTACCCTCAAGATCACCAGGTTTTCATCTGGAGTGAAGAAAGAAGCAAACACTTGGATAGGCCAAGTGCAGTAAACCAGCTGTGCTAGAGGAGTTGTGCATGTGTCTGTGTTGCCAATGTCTGCTTGCAGGTGATGCTGTGGAATAGGCTCTGGGGCTACTTGGTCCTATTTTGTCCTCTTCTGTGTAGTTACTGGTAGACTGCTGGCATCTGGAAGTACGGGGTTTAGTAAAAGACAAAGGCTCTTCTTGGTTTGCAGAACTCCTATTTTTCTTGCCTTGTGCGATTGCGTAGCTGAGAGGTGAAAAGGAGTTCTTGTAATGTGGTCAGACTTACACTGTGGTTCTGGGAGCATCTTGCCTCAAAGGCATCCGAGCTGATATCTCTAACGATCTCTAATTATCACTCCATGCCATGCTCTTTCCGTACCTTTTCTTCCCACACCCTTCCTATACCCTCTCTGTGGATGAGTTTTGCATTAGTTGTTCTACAAGACATTATCTCTTCTGAAAGAGAGGGAAAGAAAACCCAACACAAAACAGTAAACAAAATTTGCTTCATAAAAAATGGAAGGAATTCATAAGTCACCTTGCATTGATTTGCAAGGACTGGGAGCTATGTCCCTGTTTAATGAACTGCCATGCATTGATTCACAGCCAAAGCTGTCCATGCAGGCGTCTGTACCCCTTAACACAACACAGGCAACTTCACCAGCTCAGGTGCAGCCATATGTGTAACATAACACCATGTTAACACGTGTTCAATCCCAGCAAATAAACCCAACAGCAACTTCAGCTGTGCTGAGCAGGACACAGTGCTTGGTCAGACTCACTCCCAGACATTTGAGTTTGTGTCACTGAGTGTGGCTTCCTGCAGAAGGAGCTAGGTTAGGTGTGCCAGCAATGCAGCTGTGCCGAGTGAGAACTGACGTAGCAACCCTGACAGCTTCCCATTAGCAAGTAGAAGTTTCTTCAGAATGACTTTTCAGTGGAAACAGCTTTGCAAATGAGGTATATTAAGTATCTGCTTCAGTTTTCATTTTAAGACTAGATTAAAAAGCAAGATACAACAGGTGAGTAATTTTAAAGATTATCGTGTAATAGCAACAGCAGAGACACAAAGTCTCATTAGTGCTTTCTTTCCTCCATGTACTAGTTTTCAAAAGAAATTATATTTCTTGGTAGAAGACCTTTCTATTATGGAGGAAATTATGTAACTTTCTCTTTGATAGGAGAAAAGACCAAAATTGTTATCTACTCTCTGTTAAAATTGTCATTTTACAGCTCACCTCCTCACAGAAGGACCTTGAATAGGGTTGGTATTACTTCCAGATACCCAAAGAAAAAACGTAATTGGTACCAGCACATTGTCTGGATGTTAATAGTATTTCAGTTTTACCTTGTTGAAAAAATAATTTATTCCCACCATATATTGGAAGGGAGGAGATTTGGCACATTCATAAGCTTACTGTGAATCTGTGTAATACTTGCATTTAAGCTCAAAACCATTTTAGGTTATTTAGTTTTATGGAGGATTGTCTCCTATACTATAATAGATGGCAGTTTTAGATGGCAAGGTTTTAGAGCCCCAGACACAGGTATCACTTACCTAGGACTGAAATGGGATGGGCTGCAGAAGGTACTACACCACAGATGGGGTCGGGCTCTGGGCTTAGCAGAAGAATCTTTGCACTTGGCATAAACAGGGGTAGTTTTAGAGGGAGAGGGCACAGGAACTGCTTGAGCTGTTCATGATCAGAAGACAATAAAGAAGGATATTTTGGGTGACTACCAATGAAATAAGTTCTAATTTTCTGCTCCAGCACCGAAGTGGAACTGCTTGTCCTTAGGCTGAGATGGGTGGGACAGAGTGGGACAAGTTACTGTGATGTTGCTCTATCCTCCTGTGAACACCATGTCTCTTTCTCGCAGTCAGCCCAATGGTGTGGGTTGGTATTTTTTTCCTCCTGCTACAGTACATCTCTGCATATTACATTGAAATATTTCTTGAACAAAAGAAGGACACTTTCCGTCATGGCTAAATCCTAAAGGGAACCAAAAATATTCTGGTTTAGTTTCTCCTGTCACATCATCATAGTGTATGTGGCAATAGTAGGAAAAGTCTCTTCCACCCTGCATGTCATATCCTGAAAGAGCAGCTACTGTCTATCCTATTCAGAACATGTTATTTTTCACATACATGCCTCCTTTATTCTTCTTCTGTTAGCTTTTAAGAGCTCATTAGAACTGCTTCTTCCTTTTCAAAGGACTCAGATATTTATGTATTATAAAACTTTCCTTTTTCTACAACACAGGTTGATTTTACTGCCTACTTTCATTGTTCCCAAGCCTGCATTAATGAGACGCTCTAGAAGAAATCTGAACAGATAGATTGCCTAGAAGGGAGAAAATGGTTCCATCTATTAGAATAAATAAAAATGCAAGAAACTCTGACTCATAGACTGCCAAAATACTAATTTTTGCAGAGTTAAATAGGATAAGTCTTGTTCGCAGAAAGCTATCTATGGACTTTTCAGAATAGACAGCCATACTAAATGTATTTGAAAAACAAGAAGAACAAAGCAGAGTATCCATCTGCCCAGCCTTCCACCAGTAACCCTTCCTGCTCTGAAGGTGGGAATGGCTGCTGTGAGTACATTGAACATGGTCAGGAAAGGGTGACCACAGCTACTCCAACTGGTGGAACAAACAAGGTGTATTTGATGTTTCTTATGTCTTCTGTAGAATTTTGTTCTGTCTCTTACTTTCATTCACGCCAAATACCCATCACCTTTAGCACTTGTGCTGAGCAGCAATGAGTTATCCCTCCGCTCAGAACGGGGGGATGGTGTCAGTTCTTGCTTACTAAGGGGACCAGTGCCATGGCAGGGACAGTTCACCCTGAGATGCTCTTTCCACCATTCCTCATGCACTTGGAAGCCAGGAGTCATCTTAGGTAAACACAGCTGGTGTGAGGCATGTCCAGACACCTCACAGGCCCAGTCAGGCAAATATATTCAAGTTATCCACACCAGGTGTTTGGTGGGAGATGTAGCTGTGAATTTCAAGGACACAGGTAATTCAAGACTATTGAAACAGCAACAGGAGCTCGTGGCTTTCTCTTCACTGCACTTGATATGTGGGTAATTGGTTTTTCTTTGCATGATATATATTTATAGTTTATGTATTGATGACAAGTAGTTGTTGAAAGTATTTGCAGCTCAGGAGAAAGAAAGTGCTTTCACTATGGGTGTTTATTGTTTGATGAAAAATACATCATTTTGTTTGAAGAGTTTATTTCTGGAGTCCAGAGAACAGCTTTATCACTTTAGAAGGCTAATTTATGAAACTGCTGTAAAATATCATAGTGTGTAGAGTAACTTAACATGGGTACAACATGGCTTATAAAATAAAACAGTATTTTAAGCATATTTTATTTAAGCATAAAAAGTGAGAGCATTATTTGATAGTATACCTATTATTTTAAAAAAATAGGAAATGAAGATGTATTAAGAAATCAACAGTGTTCTTATTTTATTTGGAAAATATAAATTGGTGGTAAAATAAATTAGCTGTAAAATCTATTGATTTTAAAGTCCACTGAGAATTTTAAAATATAAAAATGAAATGGTTATTCACTGAAATGCCATTCATTCTTATAAAGATAAAGCAAACTCAGTTTATCTGAGTGGAGGTTTCCTGTTATTTGTTTGATTTGTAAATAGTTTATGGAGACATTTTCAAAGCTACATTTTCTTTAGAAACACCTTCTGTGCTGTGAAAGAGATTTAACTTTGGCAACAGTTCTTTATGGAATGTTAAGACTAAGGCCTCAGACTTGCTTAGGTCCTGTGTGGAGTTACGTAGAGGTGTTGCTGGATGGCTGCAGGCTGCTTTCAGATTTTACATGGAGAATATAGAATTCATCATTTTGGGTCTACTCCTTTATCTTTCAGGATCTCAGAGCTCTATAATAAGGATATGAAGGCACTGGGTTTATGCAGCCATGTTCTTTGATGTTACAAACCTTAAGGCTGACAAGGAAGTGACACTGCTGAGCAGCCAGTGTTTCTTCTAGGGTTGTTTGTTGATGAGCATAAACACACTTATTAAAAAGGAAACAAAATCATTGTGCACTTTGGTCACACAGAGAGCCAATAATAGTCTTAAGTTACATGTCCAAGGGGCTGGATGCTCTGAACTTCTGGGCTCTCTGAAGGGCGTGGTGTATCCTTCAGCAAATTGCTTAAACTCTTTGCTCTGACATACAGCTTACACACCTCCAACAGGGGGGTTTGTACATTCATAATTAGGTTACAGGGATATTTTCAGGAGATCTTTGCTGGATATTCTGTTGTTTGCATGTATTGTGCAAAGTATTATTATTTATTGTACAATTCTTGATAGTTACTGAAGGTAAGATTGTTACTTTTTTTTGATGTCTGAGTAAAATTAGACTCATAATTTCCATGCATCAATAAATGCAGGTTTCAAAAAGTGCCATTTGGCAAGAGAATTTTGTTTTTATCTCTTAATATAATTTCTCCTAGGGTTTCTCACAGTATCCTAAAATCCTACTGTTGAAAATATAGGAAAAAACTGATAAAACAAGTGTCCTAAAAGAGAAGCTGGAGTTGACTTAATCCAAATACCAGCAACTAACATGCTGGCTGCTAATATCAAGCTGGAATACTGTGCTTGTAAGGAACTTTAGGCAGTAGAGTCATTATACATTTTAAAAGCCCTGGGCAAACATTCCATCTTGCACCCCTCAATGCTGTTCCACTTGACTGAGCGTTCATTCTCTCAAGTCACAATTGACTTGACTCACCTGTTTAGGATGGCACATAGACTGATGTCTTAGGCTTCAGAATTAGTACTTTAATGCAGCAACTCGTCAGTGTCTGAAATAACTCTGCTCTGAAACGAACCAGATAATCAGTCTGAGGGAATGGGGGAGAAATGGGAAGCACTTCTACTTGCCTGGGACAGTCTCCAACATCTCTAATCAGGAAACACAACAACAGTGTCTCTGAAAACTGTCTGGTGACATACACAAATCATGTATGAGTGAGAGACAGAGGGTTCATCTCTGGAGAAACACATATGGAAACACTGAAGTATACCTGGAAAACTGCACTAATTTGTCATGTTGCATTTGCTCCCTTCCCTTGGGCAGATGCACGATTTTGCTCTGCACCTTCTGAGCAATGGAGCTTGGCACTTCAGACACTCGCTGCTCATTCTGTCCTGCTCTTCTCAGCTGCACTGTATGCTTTGCACCAAAACAGCTCAGAGAACTTTGTAGTAATAATCTGTATCGGTCAAAGTCTCCAGGCATTAGCAATTATGAATTTACCAGTATGCTGAAAATTAATTTGACTGCTTACAGAGAATGAAAATAACCACACATTTAGTGAGGGGTTAAAGATGTGTGGCTTTTTTTATGGGCCCATTAGATAGAGAGAAATCTAACCATGTGCTGTTATCTTGCTTTTTGGTACTCAAGCTGGTGTTGGTCAGTGTAGACAAACCCCTTGTCTGCCTGAGCTGACTGACCGTGTAAATGTCCACGGTCCATTGCTATCACAACTGGAACTGCTATCTCCAGTGCCTTGACTTGGCTACTACTGACCACTCTGATTCTCACACCCTAACATTCCACAGATTTTCTGACAACAGGCTGAAGGCCAGTAAGTATTTTCAGAGTATTTCTTTGACAGAGGAAAGGAGGGTATGTATTCATGTGTTCTGTAACAGCTGCCTGACCAGTCTTGAGACAGGTTCCTGTTCAGTAATGGATAAAAAGTTAGGTGTTGCTTTTATTATTGCATGGATGTCTCTTGCCAATACTCTAGTGAAGGAGGATATACTGCATACCTAGAAAACCCCTCTAAAGTCCTTTCTCTTAATTGAAAAGTGGTCCACAGTGACTGTGAGATTGGGAATATGTTTTGTTCTGAAAAAAAATGAGTCAGTCGTCTGACAACAAGTATAATTGATGTTAGAACAAAAATTAAAGATGGAAAGAAAAGTAAGACTATTGCCAGAATATTTCCTAGACTTAAGAACGTCTGGATTTTTCTCTACTCTAAAGGGGTTTTCTTAGTTTCCTTTGGGGTTTTTTGGTCATAATAGTTGTAAATTGCATAATGTGCACAATTATTAATAAAGAAAAAGTAATCAGTAAATTAATTCTGAGGATTACAAGAACCAACAAGCTCACACAATTTAAAATTCTCTATAGTCTGGGTAAATACATTTCTCATACTTACATCCTGGGTACAGCCCAGGTTTCATTGGGGCTGAAAGAAACTGGTGGAAATACTGTGTTGGAGACAGCATTTTTGAATATAAGAGTGTGGTTACTCAGATCTTACTGGTTTATGGTGTCCTGCTCATATATTCATACTTCTTCTAGTGTTTCACATATTTTAATGTAGAAACTGTAAAACTGCTAGAAGTTCACACCCTAGTCTTGTTAATCTTGAAGGTGAAAGAGATTGATACAAAGATTCACCCATCCTGGCATTTATACAGTCTGGGAAGACAAGCATTTCTCTTTGTGGACATTTTCCACGTCCACCACATTTAATAGAATTTTAATATATTACATTCCCAAGGGAAGTGACATGCAAATAATTAATCAGATCCAAATCATCATAGTAACCATGCGATTTCCCTTCACAGCCCTTGAAATTTTATTGTATTCTGAAAGAAAACGTCACTCGACTCATAGCATATTCAGAACATCAAAAATTCACAATACAGGTAAAACTACTTGAAGAATAATTTTTTTGCCCTGAGTGGATAGTTTTTACTCACCCCTGTCTCTGTGGTTTCTTCCATGATCGGCTGTTGTGTTTTGAAGGTTTCCTTAACTGTAATCCATGAAACCATTCCAATTGAAAGAGAGTTTTTCTCTGCCAGGCCTGGCAAAAGATTTAAAATCAATGTTTTATTGATCCTGCAGGTTTTCAACACTATCATACTGACAGTAGCCTCAAGATGGGCAAGATCTCATCTGCAATACCGTGGGTATTTTACTACACAAATTTTTTACAGTAATATTTTATGAGATGACCAAGCAATTCTCTTTTTCTGAACCCTGGGCTAGTTTTCCTTTTGTCAGTCAATGATATTCCAAAGCAGTGATGTACACAGTTTAGCATAACTTAATCAATGCTTGTCTTAAAGTAAATGCTTTAGAATAATTGAAAAAGCATATTTATCCTCCATTACTACCAGATTTGTACTGGCAGAAAATGCAGAGAAGTGCAGTAATCGTGTCTTCATTTGCACTGGTTTTGGCCATGCTAATTGGACCTTTTCTCTGTAGCATGTGTGTGTGTGTCTAAGCAAGGTAGCATGTGTAGACCCTCTGGACACATATTCAGAGTCCATCAGCTTGGTGCATTGGCTCTTTCCATCACTGCATGATGTGATCGGTACCTGCTGCTAAATCATTATATGTGCAGCAAAACATGGTACTTGTTTGCCTTGTATTTCACTGTGAAAGCTGTAACCCTCTTGAAACCCCTGTCCTTCCAGACATCCAGAGAGCCTGTCTGCAGCTGGCACCTTTCAGCGAGGCCCTGCTAACTTCATTTGCTATTGTCTGCTTTTACAGAAGTGGTGGACTGTAGGCTCATTGACAAACCATTTTTTTCATTATCAGCATATGCAGCTGTTTGAATACTTATTATTCCCTCATTCTTGTCCATTTTCTGCTTATTGTCAAAGAAGTTAATGTGTTTTGTGGAAAGCCCAGCTTACCAAGTCAATTTTGCATGGCAATTGCTGTTTAAATAAAACAGACAGCATCACAAAAAAACTTCCTGGGAACATACATGTCTTGTTTAATTACCTCTGAATAAAATTATGCTGTGAACATAAATCTAAACTGCAGAGTTGTTTGATGCAGTGAGAAATCTTTCTAAATTGCTTTAGTATTTATTGCAGTCCTTGAAAAGGAAAGTCCAACAGTTTTAGCAACAAATATCTTTTTTACTCCACAGTTAGCGACTACCTCTACAATTTATCAGGTGAAAAAATATTTTTTATTTTCCTGAAGGAAATAAGCCCACTGTCATCTATACTACTTGTATGCAAGCTCATAGTCTGCAAACCAGCAGGCTTTTACCTTAGCCTTACCTTACCTTACCTTATCATACAGAACAACTCTGAGTCAAGCAGCTGCTGGCCCCAAGGCAGCAGGACAGGCACAAAACTTCTTTCCTGCATGAGCTGCTGGGGTTTTGAGTTACTCTTGATTTTCTCTGCCAAAAGCTGTAATCTGGATTTGAAAAGAAAATAAAGGTCTAATTAGCTCATGTTTTATGCTTTGTCTGAAAGCCATGACTTACCTAGGGAGAGGTGAATGTAGCAGAGCACAGTCACTTCCCATCACCTGAGTGACTCCAAAGTTTGGTCCCTTCAGTTGCTGCTCTCTCTGTGAGGCTCCTGCTGTTTGCAGTGTTTCACTTCCTCACTAAGCTACGAGACAGCAGGACAACCCTTGGCAGAGCCAAGATCCCCGTGATGTTCCTGCCGCAGATGAGTCGCCAGCTTTGTGAGCACTGCAGACTGCTGGGTTTACATGCCTGGCTCCTGCCTGCACACTGCTCTGAGAGGAGAGCTTCTGGTAAAACTGCAGGTATCTCTCACAACCTGTGACAACCTGGGTGACAACCTGGGTGACTGAGGCTCTCTGCCCTTTGCCTCTGACCAGCCTATGTTTTCCTGTGAGGAGCTCACTGAAGATGCATGGCAGGGTGTCCCTTTCAGGACAGGCTCCCAGCTGAAATCTCCCTGTCATATTCAGAAAGGTGTGAAAATTGTCCTGGAGTTCATCTGTGTGTAGTCTTTAGTGTCTGCCTCTTCTGTAGTGTCCTTCTGTGCTTCTGGAGTGACCCTGTGCTCCAGGTGAAGAGGGGCTTCTCTGTCAGGCTAATTTCTGGTAGCCTGATGAGGTGTTACTGCGAGTGTGACCTGTAAGTTTAAATCCAGAGATGATTATGCTAATTTAAACCTTTTCAGCTTGGCTCCATGTGTGTGTAAGTGTTCATATACAAACTCTCATTTCCAAAGACAGGCAGAGGCTGCATCACCTCTTTCCCTCATTTGGTTATGTGGCTCACTGCTGCTGCTAACAGACTACATTTTTAGCTATTACCAATTGCTCCTAGATATAATTTAGTCTTGTTAGATGTAGGAAGATAATAAAACAAAATAGGACAATTTGTTATCAGATTGTAATACTCTTGCCACATAAAACCTTTCCAATTATTACTTTTAAATTAGTCAATAATGCCTTCTGATGCTATAATGTAAGTGGAAATGTGGCATCCAGAGTAATATGAGACAGTACATATGCACAGCAGACATTGTCTCCTCTCTAAAACATCACTGTATCCCTACTGCAAGAAAAATAAGTTAATTTTCATAGAAATTCAAATAAAATCTCTGATTCTTGTCAAGCTCTGAACATTTTAATGTGTTTGAAGTTCCCTTGGCACTGCTTCTGTCTTAATAAAAGACACTATTTTCTGCAAGATAGGCAGATATGAAAGGCTGATGCTCGTGGCTATATATTTCCTTCCAAATTAAGGTTATGTAGCCTTCTGGAAGTAAACAGGTATGCATGGAATTAGAGGTTGTTTGTGTAAATTTATGAAGTTATATAATTAACAGGGCCTGTTAAACTAAGCTGAGAGTTGGTGTGAGCCAGTGTCACTGGGGAATGAGTTGGTGTGAGCCAGTGTCACTGGGGAATAAGCTCTGAGATGGGAGGTTGGATCACTGGGTAACATGGTGAGTAAAGTAGGATTTGACCTCTAGACATAAAGGAAAAAAACCAAAGCTTGAGTTCATAGCAGGTTACTGGGGAAGCTTTTCAGAGTTCAGGCAAAAAGCTGATCCTAAAGCAGTTTTTAGGTTATGAACAACTTTGGCGGGGATGAAGGTGAGAAGCTACACGGAGTAAAACCATGATTTATGCTAACCTGCAAAGTAACCCAAACTCCACCATAAACCTCTTTCTGATTTCTCTCTGGCCTGGAAGGGAAATGGGGCAAAACTCCTGTCTGGGAAAAAGAAGTGGGGTGCAAAGCCTGGAGCTCGAGTTGGGACTTGAATTCACAGAGCTCCAGAGCAAAGGAGAATGTCTGCAAGGGGAACAGAGATGCTGATGCTCTTCTGTGTTTCAACTGGCAGGTCAGTGGCAGGCTAGGATATCCCACAGTGAAAGGGTGGAGGTTAGATTGGGATAGATGTTCAGTCAATGCTAAGGTTTCAGATTGACTTAAGAAATTATGCCACATTTGGTTTCTGAGACACCTTTTGCTCTCGGGCTTAACTGCAAGGCAGAAAGATCAATCTTAGTGTTGGGGTACAAACCGGGACTTGCCATTCCCAGTACCAGTACATGCTGCTGACAAGCTGGGTACACAGAGCTGGCCAGACTGTGCTGGGTGTCAGTGCCAGCTTGTGTTCCTGTGATGTTTGTACATGTGGATCTGGACGGTGTCACTAATTTAGGGGAAAAGCTAGGCTTGTACTTAGAATCAGAGTGAGTTTGCTAAACTAAGTGTGGAAAAACTCAGATACCAGCCTGTTTTAACTCGTGTGGACTGTCTGTTCACAAATATATAAATAAAAGTTAGAAATGATGGGTATTTTTCAGGAGGCTGAAAAACTTAAGGTAAAATACTCTTCAAATATAATTTTCTTCTTTGAATTTGCTTGGATCTTGGCAAATATAGCAGCAGCATAGCTGCTACCAATGTGTACTGAGCACATTGACCTTTCAGCAATTTCCCTGTGTGTCAAGCACTGTATCCTTCTGGGCCCTGGGGAATCCCAGGATGCTGGAAGCAAACCCAAGTAAAAGTATAAAAAAATCAATGCTCTTCATTTCAAAGAACAGCAAAACACGAGTCAGTCACAGAGCTGTAATCCCTTACTACCCTCCTTGTCATGCCCAGCTGTAATTTCATTGGAAATCAATTTTAAGTGCTATCCTAGATGGGACTTCTTCTGACTACATTTTTCACAAGTCCTTTGATTTTTTTTTTTTTTCATTAAAGATTTAAAAAAAGAACAAAGTTGGTGGCTGACTAGTGGTAGCTGATGAGTTAATTGAATGCCTGGCTTTGGGGGGAAGTAAAAAAGTGTAGCTAATTATTACCTGGTCACTTGAAGAAACTGTCCAGCCTGCTTGCATCTGGTGATGGAGCTCAACAACTCTGGGCAATAGCTGTAAATTAAAATAAACCACAAAATTCTGTTGTACATTACATGTGTTCTCTAAGTGTAAGTTATGGCACACTTGGGTCTGTAACGCACCACTCTGATGGCCTGGCAAAGGAAGGTCTCATTGCTGAATCAGAGAACTGGAAGTCAGAAGGTCTAGGTTTTCATCTGTACTGCAGGCTTCCTCAGGAACTGTGGGCAACTTGTTATATTTGTGTCTCAATATTCCAAACTACAGATTAAAAATATTTATACTTTGACCTAAATGAGCAATTTTTTGTAAACAGGATCTTAGAACAAAATGTTTTTTCTGGGTTGCCAATATGTTGTATCTATCTGGGCTTGTGGGCTGTGGCATGAGATAGTTCAGTTTCTTACCTGAAAACAGGTACTTTCCCCTACTTTTGCTCTGATGTTGTGCTTAGACATAAAGAAAAAGCATTAAAACCATATGTATAATCTAGAGCAGTTTATATTAGGCTGCAATTTTGCTACATTAGAATCTGTTAGCTAGATTTCATCATGGTTTTGGGAAGCTGATGAGTCACTGCACTTGTGATGAGTGGATCATTGTGGGTTAAATTATTGTCTCCTATTTCACCATATGCACACTGCACGTAATGTGAAGTAGCTCTGCCCTAATTTGCTTTATCATTAATCATTACAAGTAAAAATTAAGGAAGAAGTTAAGAAGGAGTTGTCATGCACACGGAGTGTAAGATTGAGAGGTGATGTCAGTATAACGTCTGCCTTTGCTAAGTATTATAAAGCCAGCTTGCCAAGGTCAAGCCCCAAAGAAATCACAAATCTACAGATTTGCTTTTTGAAAGTACAATCAGTAAGAGGCCATTCTGTGGTCACCCATAGGTGAATTGAGAAAGAGCAGTGCTGGGTTCCTCAAGGACTTGTAAGGGAGAAGGACTATTGAAATCAGCCTCTATACTTTGAAGAGCACACTGCTCAGGAGCATGGTGTCAGGGAGAGAAGGAAGATGTTCTCAGACCTGTGTAACGAAGCACTGCTTCTCCACTGATCTCAACAATGTAACTAGAGGCTTGTTTTATACAGCACATGAGATTCCAGCTTTAAAACAATTTTTCAGCAAGAATGTTGAAGACTTATATTCTGGAAGTTGGTAGTATGAGAAAATGTTTTTAAGTGGTGCTAGTCCAGCAGAGATGATTTTGGGGAAAAAATTAAACACAACCACTTTACCATCAATGTTCATGGAGAGAAATGAGAGCATCTTGGGCTTTTAATATTCTTTTAAAAATTGCCCAGATGGCACAAAAAATAGCTTGGATGGCTTTTCTGGGATAGTGTAAAGAGAGAATGTGTTTGACTTTGTACCTTTGTGGATGGTCAGGTGAAGCATTGAAGAACCTCACTGTGCTGAGCTAATGTTTGTGGGAACAGAGCTCCAGAGAAACTGAATTTTAAGGTGAGAAGCTGATCAGAGGGCTGGAGCACCTCTCCTGTGCAGAAAGGCTCAGAGTCTTGACATTGTTCCGTCTGGAGAAGAGCAGGGAGACCTTTTAGCAGCCTTCCAGTACCTAAAGGAGGCCTGCAAGAGAGCTGGAGAGGAACATTTTACAGGGACATGGAGTGATAGGACATGGAAAGGCTTCAAACTGAAAGAGAGTAGGTTTGTAATTAAAATTAGGAAAAATTCTTTACTGTGAGTGTGGTGAGGCACCGGCACAGGTTGCCCAGAGAAGTTGTGGCTCCCTATGCCTGGAAATGCTCAAAGCCAGGTTGAATGGGACTCTGAACAACTTGATCTAGTGGAAGGTGTCCCTGCCAAGGCAGGGGGGTTGGAACAAGATGATCTTGAAGGTTCCTTCCAACCCAAAGCATTCAATGGTTCTATGATATATATGATTGAGTAAATTTCATTCTTGCATTAGTATAAATGAGTTTTGTAAGCTCAGATTTGAACAGTGGTGAATGACAGCCTGGGTGGCCTCTAACCACCAAAATATATTTAAAGCAAAGGATTCTTCCAATATGTTTTACTATTTGCATGTTTTAACTGGGGCAGATCAAAATACATCGCTCATTTTGAAAGAAAAATTGTTCATGACAGGAATACTAAAAACCAGAAGCAAGTACTTACCTATTCCTACTGAAGAATACAATTTGGGTCACCCTCTGTCATAAAGAAATCAAAGTTGTGCAAGGAAAAAGGAAAATGTATTTATAAATAGCTATATTCTACATTTTCTTCATTCCACCAAAGCATACTGACAGACAGTGTGTGACCTGTGACCGTGCAACAAGAACCAGTGGAATTAAATTGTATTACTCCTGGAGCTGTTTTATTCCTTTCACCATACAGACACTGTATGGGAAACTAAGGAATGGTTATGAGCCAGGAGAACTGGAGGGTTTTCAAATAACTTCACATGCAGAACCTATATTTTTCTCTCAGAGTTATATTCTGACTATATTCCCCTGTAGGAGGGACAGAAAATAAACTGAAGTCTGGTCAAAGTTACATTACAAATTTGTCTTTGACAAAAGGTTCCTTTCATTTACACAGACTTATCACTGCAAGTTTTCTGTGACTCAGCAAACTGCAGGGTTTGGCTGTCAGAATTAAATAGTCTCTTGTGGCACAATGCCAGAGTTCAGTGTGCTTTCACTTAGTGTTATCAGAAACTGAAAGTCAATAAAATTTATAGAAGCAAAAATTTCCAGCATGTCCATGACCTTGCTGGAGGAAGTTGTGCATTCAGCAGTGCCAGCTACCGTCTCTCACTGTTCAGAGGTTGTCTTCACTGTGGTTTGTATCTAGACTTTTGTACAGGAGGAAAAGCATGAATTTTCATGACATTTTAAATTCTAGTCTTATGATGTGGTGCAGTTTAAACTAGTTTATACATTATAAACCCACTGTGTATTGAATTGATCTCTCCATCTTGCTTTAACAAGAAATGCAAGGCAATAGCTCTCCATAAGAACTTCAAAAACAGATAATTTTCATTTCTGCAACATTCATAGGGTGCAGAAATCTGGCTTATTTTTCTGAACATCCTGTGTATTGCTTTCTAGCGGGAATAAGTTTCATTATGTTATTATTAGGCCAGTCCTTAAGTTCATGAAGGCATTTGCTAAATTTTCTGAAAATATTCTGGAGAATGAAAACTGGAATTTAAATTCGCATTCATTGGTTTCACAGCCCAGAGAGTGCATATCTTTTCACTTCAACAGTCTAAAGAAACAGATCCTGCATGGCCTCACTTCAGGCTTCATGACACTGGCTGTGTCTCACTGATGGGGTTTCTAAAACTTCCCACTGCCTGAATGCTCTGTGTCCTCACTGTTCTTTCTCTTTCTTTCTTTCTCAACAGGATAATTCCTCTCTTGTTAACAGGATGACTGCTCCTTTGTTTTCAATAAACCTGGTACATCACTCACAAATCAATTGGCAAAAAACATCCTATCTCTTTCTGCTGTAGAAATACTGTAGTGGATGCCAGTGTTCTGCTCCATGTTTTGGAACCTTTCCCATAAAGCATTTAATTATGTTTTCTCTTTCCATGATTACCCTCACTCTTATCTCAATCATTTCTCCTGGCTGCTTCACCTGTCTGTATAAACTAGATAGCAAAGTGGCCTAATCCTTGGGCTGGAAACAGACATATGTGCTGATAAAGGACCACTTATTTTGTAAATATTGAACCTGGGTCCTGAAATGCATGCTGGTTAAAAAACCATACTGGTAGATATTAACAGATGATACTTACCAGAGCTTAGCATCAAAAATCAGACAAAAAGAAGAATAAAAAAAGAGTAATAACAGCTACTTGTAAATTCACTTGAAAATTTACCCCTGAGATGAGGTGGTCATTCAACTAGGTCAGCACTTAACTTCAGTGAATAATAAAGGCAAGTGATACACGTGTGCAAAACCACCTTCCTGAAGTCATAGCTATTTCAGCAATTGACTTATTACCACCTCAAACCAAAGCAAACCAGACCTGGTTTGATACTGTCTGGTGGAGAAAATAAAATCCTATGTTGCTGATAAGACTGAGTGGAGAAATAGGGCCCTAGAATACAACATAAATCCAAACGCCTTCTCCTGAAAAATACTATCAGATGCATCTGTTCTTCCAGGACAGTTCATATTCAGCAGCACTATGCCATGTTTATTGTTATTTTGACTTTTATGTACCTGTGCTGGCTTCGTCAGTGGAAAATCAAAATTCTATATAGTAACACAAAAGCATCACTTACTTACATGCTTCAGGAAGCCTCTTTTTCTTGTATGAAAAGGTTGGAATAATGGTACCCAAGCAAGAAGTATCATTATTACTGCTTAATAATTTGAATGCTGCTTTCTCAGTTAGTGATCTTGTCTGCATTTTGAGAGGCAGGCCAGCAGTTCTACAGGCTAAGCTCTACCTAAATATTATCACCTGCAGGCTTGCTAAAATATTTTATCTTTCTGCTTCTTCGCTGGAGTGGTGAATGATACTCTGGTTTGAGATCACTCATTGCTTTCTAGCCCATTTTATCTTTTCATTTGAACACCCCAAGGTTCTACACATTCATGCTCTTCTAACACAACCATGTGGACCATATTTTTAATGTTGATAATGTTGCCTTTTTCCCAGCTTGGAAATGAAACTCAAGATACTTTTTAGTATAGGAGGTAATATAAAGGTGGATCTTTATTTGGAGGCCTCCAGGGGCAGTTATGGAAGAGTGTCCACAAAAACCCACCCCCCACAGTTTCATAGGTTTTAGGAAATTAGCATAATTGATAAAAAGCACTAATTAGGAGGACAAGCGGTAATGCAATTCCCCCCCAGGTCAAGCCCCTTCTCTGGAGTCCCCCCCCCTTGGTACTAGTTGTACTTTGTTTATGAAAATATGTCTCGAAGAGCTGTTTTCAACCTTGGTAGCCAGGGAGAACCAAGACAGGATAGGGGCCCTGGAATTTGTTTTGTCTTCTTGCCTAGGAAAATACTGAAGTTAAGTTACAATCAGAAGCTACAAAGCTGCAAATGTATGTGTAAAGGATATAGAGAATATATAAAAGAAGAAAGGAAAAAACCAAGACGGCAACAATAAGACATATTGTTGACATAAAGACATAAAAAGCTTTTCTCCTTTAAAATTTTCTTTTACTAGCAAAATATTGTTTCCACGTGTCCTGGTTTTGACAGCACTGTAACCCTGCTCCTGTTTAATCTCATGCAAGAAAGTGAAGCTGGAATAAGTGGAAAGGAAGGGCACATTGGTACTCATCTGTGTGAAAGTGCCAAGATATTCTCTGGGATCTGCATTCATAGAACTGTGCTGATAATCAGCATGTTGGGACAAGTTAAAAAGACCAATTTTATTTTTAATAAATCTCAGCTAAGTAGAAAAGTGAACTCTTTAAGCCTCCTGTAAAAATGTACCCTTAGTTGCAAAGATGACTGGTTGAGTGTATGAACTTAACAATGTGACTATAATACAGTTGTACCATGAGTAGGATATTACAGAGTGCTGGGAACCACAGCTGTCTACACACTCTGGAGTTATTTCCTCATCACTATTTTGGAGCAGTGCTTATCCAGGAGGAAAAATAGCAGATGTATCCAGCCCTCAGCTTCCACTAACAGAAATATTGATGCTCAAGGCATGAAAGGAAAAATAAAGTTATAAATGAGTGATTTATATTAATATCAAACCTACTATTATCTGCTCTCATTAATGAAGAAAAAAAATGGCATGAATTTCTAAATTTCTAAACACTTCCTTTAGGCTGCCACTAATACACATCTCTAGCAGGAGATCCAGCATGACATGAAACAACAAGAATGTAAGGTCATGAAAAGAACTCTGGAAGATGAGATTCTTCTCACAGAGCTTTTGGTAACTAAAATATAGTCCTCTGTTCTGATGTGAGTCAGTGGCTACAGAAGGAAAAAGGAGCCTTACTAATACAATTCAGCTGACCCAAATTTAAACCTCAGCTATAGAGAAGATTAATTGTATCAACCAATGTGAATAATTCAGATGAAGATATGTACATTGTGGCCTTCATAAATTGACATTTTTGTAGATGAGTTCCTAGAGCCACACCTAGTAAATAAGCCAGTTTTAAAAGCTTTGTAAATATTAATAACCCCTCATACTTACTGTTATGAGGGGTAATATATTGATGTTTTTTCCTCATTTCCTGTCCTATGCTTCAAATAGAATTGAAATGAAAACACAGGACCAGGTCTTGCAATAGCTCCAGTCTGGGAGATATTTTTAGGAAGCGCTTATGAAGGGATCAACAAATGACAGGCACTATGATTCAGTGACAACTCTGATGCTCTGCCATAGTCAGACTTCTAAGGAAAATGCCACTTCAAAGTCAGTCTGCTTAAGCATGTGAGAACCACTCTGTCAGGTTAGAAAGTAGCATGTAGTATCCAGCTGCCTTATTTAGCACAGGGTCACCTGAATACACATCACAATTTCTCTGTTCAGACCTGTGCGTGGAGGAGGCTGGGTCAGTGTGGGAGCCTGGGCCAGCAGGTTGTTCTCCAGGCCTCTGTGCCCCTGCTGGGAGAGATGGGGCCATTGCCTTCAGTACAGCTGGAGTGACTCAGAGCAATGAGGCCTCCTGATCCGGATGCATCTCTCTTTCTCCACTGCCCTCAGAGTGACTGGAGAGATGACCAGCATGATGACTAGCATGGAAGTGATAGAAGGGCTACTAGTTTAGATTCTTAAAGATGAGATGTATACTCTTATCTTTGCTCTCTTCTCCCCCTTCCCCAAATACTAGGAAATTCAGAAACCAATTTTTTACCTCTTTGAATCATAAAAGATGAAATGGATAATCTTCCTCTTTGCAGCTATGAAAAAAGATAATCTCACATGAATTTGCATTCTTTGTCAGGTTCTACTATGTAATTTGATGATGTAAGTACCTGGAAATGTCAATAGCATCATTGTATATCAAAGTCCTTTTCAAAGGATGTTAGCTATCATTATCCCCATGGGGATACAGAGACTAAAGGGACTCATTTGAAGTTACTCAGAAAGGAGCAGGAAATCCAGGTAAACCCCTTTTATAATCCTCTGCCAATATGGTGACACCACCAGGATTTTTTTCTCTTTGGTACGTAACCAACATATTGTTCCAATGCAGCTGTTCAGTACATCTGTATTCAACTGCAGTTAGAATGGAGAAATGAGACATTGTATACAGACTCTGCATGATAATGTAGCCAGTGCCTTGAGCTGAGCACAAGATTGGAAAAAAGATGTGACCTTAGGCAAACTTGATCTTAGCAGTAAACTGAGTCAGTGCCTACACATGAATTGTGGATTGCTCTATAGCTTGGCCCTAGATTTTAATTCTCACTGTCACTTCCCTATACAATAATATGACTTAGCTGAACAGTCCTTGCTAAATCAGAGACAAGCTAACATAAACACCTGTATTGTCATATTAGCTTAGACTAATTTTATTTTGTCCAGTATAATGTGTCTGTCAATGACCAAAGCAAGAGCATAAAAAAATGGGGAACTATTTAGTGATTCCTTGATATCCTTCCCCATTCAGGCAATCATTGGATTAGGAAATCCTGGTATGGACCACACAGATCATTGTGTTCAAAAGCCTTTTATGGTTCTGTTCCAAATCATTGTGTTTAATCCTTTTCCAGATCCATTTGTATATCTGGCCTGCACAAAATCCTGTGTAATGTTAAGGTGCATGTAAGAGTTTTCCTGTTCAATCAGCATCCACTGGTTAAATCGCCCCTGCTTTGTCTGCTAGGAGAACAGTGCACAACTACTCCCTAAGAGTTTTGCCTGTGCTGTTGCTTGTTTTGTAAATCTGTCCTGCATACCTTTAACCTCTTTCCAAGCTGCAGTGTCTTTTCCATTTTATACATCCTTTAGGGAAATTGTTTCATATCCCTGTATACTTATAAATGCTGTGATGCTGGGTGCATATATGAAACAGTTCTGATTCTGTTTTTTTGCATGAAAAGTACTTCATAAGAGCAAGAGCAAGGCTTTGTTGTAAGTTTCAGTTTTTGGCAGGGACAAAACATTTGTGTAGCTCATTTATCACAGCATATTTTATCTTGTGTGGTCTGTGAAGCTGCTACTGGAAGCAAGCTGTGACAGCTATTGAATGCCTAGTTTGGAGGCAAAGATGTTAGCAAGGCTATTAGAAGAATTCTATTACAGCCTGGGGAAGAAACAGAGTGAGCCAAATTTTCTATGAGATTCTTCAAAGTGCCAGTAGTTACAGAGTGATGTATGGTTGTTTGAGCCTGGTGTTTATCATCCTTAGCATACAATTTGATACAAATTTTAGAGAAGTGAAATATTTTTGTCCCTTGAGAAAGAAGGCCATTTCACAATCCGAAAGTGTGGTTAGAACTGTGAATGAGTGTTAGAACTATCTGTAACAGAGCAAAACTCTCTCAGCAATTTGTGTGTGGCTCTTGGGAAGATTTCTACTTGTCTGTTGTCACCACACTTTTCTTATATGCTTTGTCCTACTCTCCTTTCCTCCTCTGCTGTTGGACTTAGCTCCAGTGTTATCCTTCTTACTTCAGTTGTCCTGAGCATCACTGATATTTTAAACAGTGAAGAAAGGTCAGAGCACTCTGTTTAACAGTCTGTAAATATCTTTTCCACTGTAATTAGACCTCAGGGGCAATATGTGGGTGTATGTGTGGTAATGACATTGCAACATTTCATTCAGGAAGCTTCTAAGAAAGTGGCAAAGATTTCCTCTTGCCCTTACAGTTTTGAATCAAGAAACTTTTTATATGGGATTTATCCAAACCATGTAATGGTCTCAGGAATTTTAGTTCCATTTTAAAAACTAACTTGGTCATTCAGGCGTCTAATATAAAAAAATAATTAGTAGGACTTCACCTCCCTAAATATTTTACCCATTCTGAAAAACAGTTTTACTTTTAGAAACAGTTAGGGGATTGTATGAACATTTTACCCCATCCTGCCTTCATGGCTTTGGTACTACAAATAAGGAACTCCAAATTAGTTTCCTGAATGCCACTTTTACAAAGTAGCCGAAGACCTGAATTGCCAGGATTCAAAACAAGGTGGATCCAATGACCCTTTTAAATAAAATGCTCCTGACATTAGATGCCTATGTTGTTTGTGATAATATGATAATCATAAAAGGCTAAAATGTGATTTCCTTATTTTTGACACCAGACAGCAAAAAATTTGCCAATACAGAAACTATTTTCATTGCTGTCTTTCCTATCCACTGTTTTATCTACTTTACAAAACCTTCCTGTCTTAAAGGGAGATATCTTTACCGATTAGGATGGATTTTGAGGAGACTTATGGAAAATCTTTTGAAAACTCATTAATTAGGAGTGCAGTTGCAGACTTATGAAATATATCCTTTTTATCCTTTACTTTTGGCTTTAGGGAAATAGCTGAATTAGTACAAGTGACATGACTGGAGAGAATGAATGCCACATAATGAAGGGCTCTTTAATCCAATAGATTATTCTGGTGGGTCTTCCATCATGTCAAGTCTTAAAACCAAGATAGGATATCCTTCTCAGAGGTAATGAAAATGCATGGCCTTTCTTATAAAGCTGCTGCTGATTTCCTTTGGCTTTGAAAATCATGAGTCCCTGGGATTCTTGTTCATAGTAAACACCACTTGCAAAGGTGACTAATATCCACAGAGTTTGAGCCATCCATGCATGTTGCTTTCTAGAAGTCCTCTCTGCACATCTAGTATGGGGGAACTAATTTAACATCTATGGCTTATCACAGACTTGCTAGGGTAATAAGTAAGAATAGCTAAATACAATGAAATAAAAATATACAAATGGGAAACATTATGCCAATTAGGAGGCAGAAAGAAATAACACATTTATTCATTTGGCATAACTGCTGTTACTTGAAGACATAGGCAGTATTATAATCCAGATAGTTACCCTTCTGACTTACATGTCCCCAAAGTTAGGGCTGGCCTCCTATAGTGATGCTGGCTGCTTTCAATGAAGAAGTGTTTGGGTCACACTTGCTACCAGCCAGAGATTAGTTATTGACAGGATTTATATATCATGTGACCTACAGCAAATGCAAAGAAAAAGGTATATCTATAAAGGCACATCTATAGGCATAATAAGGCATAACTATAAAGGATGAAAAATGATACGGTGGCAATTTTAAGAAAATAATTGACTTTAATTACTGACAAATTATGTCACCTGGGGCCCCTGTGGATTAGAAACATCATTAAAAAGAGCTGAACAAAGAAATCCAGAAAAAAACATGCAGAGATGCAAAAGTGTGGGTTAATATAGTATCTGTAGAAATCAAGGCTGTTCTCTATTAGTTTTAGTTTGTGATAAAGTATCTTCTTTGTTAGGCATTACTAAACAGTTTTTTGCTGTTTCATGTTAGTGGGTTGCCTAAAATGTTTACAGTTCCCCTGGCTAGGCTTGTACTAAGACAGTAACTCTTGTCAGTCTTCCTCACAGATGCAGAAACTAGCTTATTTGCTTATTAAATAACATCTACCAAGTTCTTGGAACTGAGTTGAAAATAAGATTTCTTATAGTCTACCAAGAAAACTGAAGTGGTTTTCCATCCCTCTCCTTCATTAGTTTTTGTGGAGAGGCAGACACTTGAGAGAGTGTGTTAAATTATACATTCCATATAAGGCAATAACATAATTTGATATTGACAGAAGAACTTTATCTACCTCTGTTAATGCTTGATTTATTGGATGGAACTGGAAGAAGGCATCTTAAGTTCATTTTTAGCCAAATGTAGAAAAAGGTCAAAGTTCTGTGTACATCAAGGAACACAAATACTTTCATGTTAATTTTTTCCAGACCACATCACAGCATATCCACTTGTAATGTCAATCGAGATCTGATATAGTGTAATTTGAAAATAAAAAGAAAATATAATTCTGGAGGTATTATCCAAATTCTGTACAGCTATAGGGACTCTTCTAGCTGTAGTCAGATTTCTTAAAATGTTTCTGGGAGATTAATTCTCAAAAAGAATCACTAGGACCCTTATTCTTCTCCCCTTTTGACTTCTGTGCTTTGCGGGGTTACACAATAGTTTCCGTAATCATTAGGAGAAAAGTGATGTACAGCATGGTATTCCTGGGAGCAGTGTTAGAAAAATGAAAATGTAAGTTTCTTTGCATTTTTATTCAGAATGATTACAGTTCAAACATTGCAACTGTTCTATTCCCATCTAAGACTGTCTAGAGTGGGCTGTTCAAAACCTGTTATTAAACAATAAAAAAAACAAGACACATTAGGATATGCACAGCACAGGTCAATATGTTCTTTTACATATTTGCCTCGGTGGGTCACAGTCCAGACTGCAAAGGCAGGACCACAAGAACTGCAGATCTGTACATCACAAGGTTTTAAAATACAAGTAGAATTGAAATACAAATAGCTTTTTTAAAATGCAAATTGAATTTATAAGTGTCCAGAGTTTGCCCAGAATTTCTAGGTGGTTTTCATCTGCCAAAAGCAAGAAAATGCAGTGGAAGCAGAGTGCAGGTACCAGAGAAGGGGCAGCTCAATGCCCACTCAGAAGTGAGACCCAGGCTGTGGAGCACTGCCCGTGTTGGGCACCTCTCTGAGCACTGCAGCCACCTCCTCCTCAACTGCCCCACCAGGGCAGCGCCGGGCTGCGCTCACCACACCCAGCCCTGCATCGGTGTCCTCTCTTCCCCAGGGGCAGATTGTGTCACTTGCATCAGGTGGCTTAAACCCAGCTGTGAATGAGAGAGGTTATTTGCTTGTGGATGGATGAAATGGAAAGGGAAACCCAAAACTTTCATTTGCCATGTCATTTCTTTCTATGTGAACATGTTGCCCACCCTGTTCCTTTTGTCTCCAGTGGCTTCTTCCATGAACATTTAATAACAGTGAAAGGTCTCTCCCAGGAGACCAGAAAATGTGCATTAAGAGGTTCAGGGAAACAGCATGTGAAACAGCATAGGATTTCACTGTCATTGTTCGATTTGCATTGTTCAGGATATTAATTTAATTACAGATGCTTCACCATAGCCGGGGAAAAAACCAATCTCTCTCTAAATTAAATTAGCTGAGAGCAAAACCAGGTAATGTGGCACAAATGGAATTGCGCTTTGCTTACATTCACCTAAATTGACATTTAGATCTCTGAAAATTAAGAGGTGTATTATTCGACACATCACCAATATAAGGCTTGCTTAATAATGATATTTTGATTATGTTTTTCTAATTCAAGTTTGGCTGAATGACAATACAACATAAGCATTTCACAATGACAATAGCATTTACCTGAGAACTAAAATCAGTCTTAAATGTTTACATTTATTCCTCTATATTATTTTAATTAAACAAACACATCAATTCATTGTTGTATAAATAATTTTCTAAATTGAGCCCAAGATAAAAATTGCCTGATAACAACATCACAGTTTTCATAATTTCTACACACACTTACGAAAGTGAGTTGAGAAGTGAATACTTCCTGTTAAGCAGCACTGCACAGGAGGCACTGCTAGTTTGGATCCCCCATTAGCACCATCAAACAGTGTAAAACTGGACAAGTTTATCTTCAAAGATAGTCCTGGCATGCTGAGAGCAGATTTGGGACCGCAGGCTCTCCCAACACTTTGTCACTCCATGGGTCCTGGCTGCCCAAACCCAGCCTGACTCTGTGGATGAACCAGCCCCATCCGCTGCACCTGCCTTGCCTGCCTTGCTGGCAAGGCAGCCTATGTCAGTTCCTCTCCAGTGGATTTACCCAAAAGCTGCAGTAATCTGGGAATTGAACAAAGGATTGATCTTAGATATGCTGCTCAAGATGGCTTGGATGTGTGACTAAATTAAAAGGCTGGAGATAGACATGAAAAGTGATGCCGGCCTGGAGGCACTAGAATGATCTTGCCAATGGGACGGATGCTGGAAAAGCATAAATCTGTGCTAGTTTGTTGTGACACATGCTATTTATAACTAGGGGGAAAAGAGGGAATGAAAATTATTGTTACTACTAAAACCACGTCTCTTGTGGAACTTCCACTGAAGCAAGGTTGTGCCTGACCCTTATTTGCTTTGGTTACTTAGGCTGCTGAATGGCTAACTAGGTCCTTGAGCAATGTTTTACTTTGAAATTGTGAACACCTGCACATAAAGAAACAGCCATCTGATATTGGTAGAAAACCACAGTGCTTTCATCTAAACAGTAAATAAAAGATAAGTCACTAATCCAAATGGGAAGCCTTGGAGAATGGGTTCAGTTGACACTTTCTGAAGGTTTTGTACCTGTTGCCAAGAATCAAATGTTTGGGATGACAATAACCAAGGGATAAGAGATTGAAACATTTCTTTATTGCTTCATTTTGTTTGCATCTGGCAGTGTCAGGGTAGTGTCCACTCCACCATGTCCCCTGTTCAGTTACTTACACTCTCCATTCAAAACCACATCTGATTGATTAGCCAAGGGCAGTTCCATTAGCACATCCACATGACATGGCAAACCAGAGATTTTCTAACACAGGTACAGGGCAATTATTCACAGACTGAAGTAAAAGCCAGTAATCAGAATACCTTGTACAAACTAGAGAATGAACTGCAAAGCCCATGCAAATTGCAAGGGACCTCAGTTTATTTGTTAATCATAGATCAGTTTCAATTTTTTAAAACGTACTTACATCAGCTTTATCTGATAAAACTTCAGTAAAATTAAACACTGATCCTCAAATCATTAAAACCAGATATGCCATACAGTAGGACAAGAAGGAAAGTGACATATGAGACAATTCCAACATAAGATTTTGGAGGAATGTATCAGTTGAGATTAAGTAATACTGGCTAAGACCACCTCAAGCACAAATTTCTAAGTAAATGATTTCTGTTTCCCAACTCAAATGGAAAACAAAAGTCAGAACAAAAATCAATTCAAATCTAACAAAACCATGGATTTTATGGGAAATAGAACATTTTGGTTTTGAGTATTTTAAATGTTTCTGAATAGGATAAATTTAGTAATGCAATGTCCTGTCAAAAAAAATTAGGCAAATTGTTTTTCACTTTCATTTTCTGTCTTTTTTTAGCTGGAAAGATCTAAGGAAACATCCACTGTATTGTGCTTTCTTATGAAGTATTCTGATGAAATCCAAATGTTAATAAATATTTTCTGGAGATGATTTTTAGTACTTCAAGAGCTCTATTTAGCTTTTTCACAAAGATTCTTTTATAAGGTCAGCCAGTCTCTTGAAGGCCTGCAATGACAAATATGGTTCACATTTATATTTCAGTATTACATGAATAGGGAACACATCAAACCTACAAAGCTACTAAAACTTCCCTAACCATATAGAATCAATATTTTATAATGCCAAGTTCTGCTGATATTCTCTCTTTTCCTTTTCTAAAATCATGTATGGGCTTTGACTGCACAAAGCTGCCGATCCTCTGATAGAAAATAAAAGGCAGACATCTCTGAAACAGGAAAATGTATATATTGATGTTGAAAGGTTATTTGGAGTTCAGATGTAACTTTTAAAAAACTAGTGATCTCTGAAAGAGTATGTCTTTTAACTTAACATTACAGCCTGGACACTCCAAAAGTGAAAGAAAAGGAAGAACAGTTGAGTAGGGAAGTATATAAAAAATATACAGCTTGACTGTCAATAGTATGGTTATGAATTACGTTAACAAAGAAAAAGGAAAAAAAAGAAGAAATACAGAAGAAATAAAAAGGCAATAGAAGCACTTACCTTCACAACTACATGAAAGTACAACTACAAATACTGAACTGTTTCAAGCACCCCAATCAAATCAGTATTAAATCTGCACAAATAAATGTCTCCTATGTTTTCTCCCACTGATTTTATAGATAGAACCAAATAATATCAAAAATGCTCCTAAAACACATAAAAGATTAGTTCCTGAGAAATAAAATAAAGCATGTATGTAAACTGTATGAAAGAAAACCAGTCTTGTTTCTTACAAAGAATTGCCAACACACACACACAAAAGAACGCAGGTAATTCAATCTCAGAATCTTGGGAATGGGAAGTGTAAAAGATACCTGCTGCCTGCTAGTGCTTAAGCAAATAGCAAGACTTACTACTTACTCTGGCTTCAGTAAAGCATTTATAAATAATGTTTGTGAGGTTTAAGTGTGAGACACTGCATGTATGAGACACACAGAAAAATTCTAAGTGATCCTAAAAATTTGGTACCTTGCAGGTCATTTGGATGAGTATCTTGCTTAGGGAACAGCTAATACTGCTGCAAAAGTATTGCTTAATCACCTACAGACTAAAACCTCTAACATTCAAGAAAAAATATAAGGAGCAGGATGTAAAAATAAGGGAGCATTACTGTGTGAGAAACTGTCTTGATGTGAATGTTAAAAAAATCCCAAACATCTCACCAGATCCATTTGGGCAGGAGAAGGCAAAGAGAAGGAGGCTCTGACATAAGAACTAGGCTCTGAACTATCAATATTGAATGCTCCTCCAGGAACCAGTAACACCTGCAAAAAATTCAGTAACCGCACAGTTATTACCACTTCTACACATTTAAAACACTATGTTAGATTAAATTTGAGAAAGCTCAGTGCTTACACACTTGTATCAGAACATGGTGTAATATATTCTTTTCTTCAAAATGAGGAGACAAAAATATGCAACCTTTAACCAGACTTTTCATAATAAAACCAAAGGGTCTTAGGTTTTGGTTACCAGGTCTGGCTTATATCATCACAATGCTTAGAAGCACTTGGTGTGTGCTCAGTACACAGTGCTGGGTCCTATAAATTGGAGAAATAAAACCAAACTTCATTTCTCCCATTAAAAAAAATTTTGTGTACAGCCATCATACATATAGCTACATATATTAATATTATATATATGTCATATACAACGACATAGTGTACCATATGTTATATTGGTTTCAATTTAAGTAAACTGATTAAATATCAGCATCTGAATAGAGTAATGAAAATATTTTGTTAATGAGTAACTATGCCACAGTGCCTAACTTGCAGACACAATGATGGTGCACAGCAAGTTCCCCTGCTTCTTTATGTGTGCACGTGTGGATAGATACAGATATTTTATCCCTCCCTCTTTTCATTTTAAGATCATAAGTCATTAAATCATATGTCATACTTCATTTTTCAAAGCCTTTTCCATTATCAGCTGCTGCGTATCAGAAATACCCTTAATTTTGATCCATAAGAACATGCCAGCAGCAGGAGGGTACCATTCTGCCAAGTCTGGAGAAAAAGAGAGAGAGGAAATGGAATTAAGGAAGAAACTTCTGCCCCACTTTTAATGGATACATCATAGATTCAGTGATGTTTTGGATTTGCTGATACAAACAATATTATCAATATTGCTATAGCAATTTTTTTGTATCTTCTTTTAAATTAAGGTCACTATTTCAGAGATTTTTTAAAGACAGATTTTAAACATCAAAAGTATAAGAACATAATGAAGTGAAATACATGCTCCTTGTAAAACTGCTTTAAATAGTAATGTGGTGAGCTTTTTTTCATCACCGTCTATGTCCCTTTCCTATCAGAAAGCATAAAAACGCAGCAATAGACAATTTATTCTAAGCTTAATATTTAATGTAATTGATTTGCTTATAGTGCTTATCTGTCACTTCAGTCAAGAGATGAACTTAAGTCATTTTTCTTGAACACAAAGACGATAAATAGCTAGAAAAAAAAATTTAAGTGATTATCTGTGTTGTACTCTGACCTTTTAACCACTTGTCAGCAGCAGTGAGCATTGCATCCCGTTGGATCCTGTAGAAGTCCACTACTCTGAAAGCAAATTATCAATTGAAAGTCATGAACTCGTATAATTTTAGAGTCCATTTGTTTCTCAAAGCAGAAACAAAACTTTTCCACTTGAACAACCCAAGCGCACATTCAACAGAAATATAAGCATATCCTAGGTGGGCACAACATAGTATACTGTGTGTGTAAAACTTTGTATATGTATCCAAGAAGTCTTTACTGTTTCAGTGCATCTCCAGCAATGCACTGACTACCCAGACAGAGGAAGCCCTGCGTGGCTGATTTTTCAGCTTTACATATATCATAGAAACCTTTTATATATTTCATCCATTCTGTCTATTACAGCAGTAGATACAAGTCCTGTTAACAGTATTTGCTGCACAAAGCACACATACTGAAGAAAATTAGGGACTTAAACATATGCAAAAGCATAGTTTTGATGTCTGTGCATTTGGGTTGAATTTGTGTAACAGGTACACACGGAAGCGGCATTTGACAAGCTGAAAAGCAATTCATGTGATAAACCTGTCATACCCATTTGACAGCTTTCCCCTTTTCTAAACTTCATACTTGAAGTTCTAAGTAAAACTTTCAAATAATTTAATCTCTTACTGGGAAAAATGACCCTAACCCAAGTTTCACCATGGACAAGTCATGTATTTTTGTTGACATAAAATTACACAGCTGTGCAATAGAAGACACAAAAGAAATGCCTGATACTGAGTTCATAATTCAGATGCAAATGTGTTCCCATGTCTTGAGAAAACACCCTTAGTAATTTGCATAATTTACATAATTTTACATTTGTATTTTAAAAAATACTCTCTGAACCAATAGCTTTGATTTCTGGATGTATTTTATTACACCTGATACACAAACACCAACACTTCCAGACACTTATATAGTTTTGGGGCTCAGCTATATCTATTGCTACAATCTGTATGAAATGGTAAATTTCCTTTGAGCAGATTTTACCAAAATTACTAATTCTGTTACAAGGTTTTTACCTGTTTCTGTTTTAATATCATGTTATAATTATAACCATTAGCAAGACAAAACTCCCCCAAAAATGTAGCTGCTCCAAGAAACAGATCAGCCTCTATCCAAAAGCCTGATCTAACACCTCAGCCTTGTACAAATGAAATCAACTGGAGGAGATTCCAGTCAGCTATGGGGCCTCATCAATAAGGTTATAAAGCACTGCAGCTGCCAATCTGCAGCCCTATTTTCATTAGTTCAAGCAGAGTAACAGCCTCCAGGCTTGAGCAAGGCTGCCTTTTGATCTACAAGAAGGAGGTAAGTGAAGAGATGCATTTGGGGTTTATTTTTTTGGAAATACTGAAAGTTGAGTGTACATGTGGTCCAAGTTTCTGTGAGACTTATCTTTATGTTCCTAAATCTTAAGACAAAGCTAGGGCTGGTGCGTCTATTTGGTTTTTTTTTTTTTCAAATATTGCTGTTTACAGTATGAACATCAGGGGTCAGAAGTGGCTGTTACAGTGAGATATGAGAACTTTTAGCATGCTTTGCTCATGTTTGTTACAGGCCTTTGCAGAGTGTAGCACCCTCCCACTGAAGTGAGAAACTTGGGGCTCTAATGATATCCAAGCAGAGTATCTAAAATGAGACACTGATAGTCAAAAGAAACTGTGCTTCTTGTGCGTAGTAAATGAAAACCAAATGTGTGTCAGTCAGCATGCAAGAAATGCCTTGTGAGTTAGATGGTAGCCTGTGCTCTCTCTCCAAGAGTGAGAGGCAATGTTTAGTGTGTGTACATGAACCTCACTGTTTTTCCATCAGTATCCACAATCAGGAGATCAAGGATGGCAAGAGTGTGAAGTCCTGCTTAGTGAAGCAAGCACTTCCTTTATAAAGACTATGCTGACTCTTTCTCAAAGGATTCTGTGCTCAGAGATCTCAGCTTCTGCTATAGACCCTAACGCTTTAGCAGGGAACAAAACTTTATTCACTGCCTTGAAGCTTCCAGGATCCTCTCAAGTTCCCTTCAGATGGGAGCTGCATAATGTCTGTGGCAGTGGCCTGAAAGATTTGTCTGCCTGGAGTGGTAGGTGACATGTCCTGACCTGCTTTTCTGCAGCTTTGCCCTGTGTCTCTTTAGGGCTCTTGTGTGAACCCAACGGTCTTGGTGACCTGCCTTATGTACTTGGCCTAATACTGCTGCACCTCCTCTGACTTGTTTAGTACAAAGAATGTTTGATGTAGATGACAAGTAGCAGAATGACAGATGATGGAATTCAGCATATGACATAACCCTACCTGTCTATATGCTCCAAGAAACCCTTTTGTCCCCATTGCTGAAGCAGCTGTGATATCATAATCTAAAGAAATAAAACACATTATCAACACCATGTTTCTAACAGGACTGTTTCACAATCATCAAAAGATCCATAGCCAGATGCATTATTCAACATTCCCCAGACATGAAATTGCATGCAGTATCTCTTGGAGCCCTTTATAAACAGAGGTGCCAAGGGCAACAGGTCCTTATAGTCCATGCTACTGGTGTCTCCAAGGGTCATGGCAGTATTTGGAAGTTGCAGTGGGGGGAGGGATGAATGGATGATAACTGGGGAGAAAGAGGAAGGCAATGTATATTGCTTTACCTTCCTGTCCACATCAGCCTCTCCACTTTAATAGTGCCTCTGTGACGAACTAATGGAGCTGGAAGATGGAAGCCATATTTAGATGTGTTCCACGTCTCCTTTCCTTATTACAAACCATAAAGGGGCTGTGGTTGGCAGCTGGCTTTGAAATGTCTTTGTGGGCTACCAATATTGTTTTAATTGAAAAGTAGAATGAAAAAATAAGAGAATGTTTCTTCCATGGTATGCTTTACATTGAGGTTTTTCAAATGAACCTAGTAGGAAGAGATAAAGTATTTCAAATCTTGATTCTTGAAATCTGAGAGTTAAGGAGCATCATCTGTACTATCCATGCACTGAGACAACCCTCTAGCTCTGATTCCGAGTTCTATGGTGGGTTCTCTTCCTTTGGCAGAATTGGTAATGAATGTGCATAAACAAAAGTGCAGAGTAGCTGTGAAAGTACAATGCTGTTTGCTTGTGGTTTCTTATAACTGGGAATATATTGTCGTCTCTATATACAATTCATTTGGTGGTTTTGTACTTGCCTGTGTGAAAGTGCTGGTGTGCATTGTTGACACTTGAATGTGTAGAACAACTCTGTCGATGAGAGGCTTGGGACCCGTCAGAAAACCTATTCTTAAACTAGAAAACAAACAAAAAGTTACTGCAGAAATGCAGTGTGCTAATCTTATGCATTCAAATATATCTATGTCTTAATACTGCCCTCAGCTTATACAATTTAGAAGCTGAGTATCAAAGCAATGAAATAAAAACATTTAAGAGGTTTTAAGAGCTAATAGTAGCTTCTTAGCTATGAAGCTTCAGGACAAAAATCTGTGTTTGTAAACTGTCCTCTGCAGCCATAAAAATTTTATGAATCAAAGGAAAGGAAAGATAGGTTTTTCCATAATGAAAAATCATGAATGCTCAGGTTGTATGACAAACAGTTAAGTGGCAAATGGCTTTACTTTCACTTCCTTTCAGTACTGCAGAAGGAATGGAATTTAGATTGATAAACTAGATGGTTTCTTACGCTTCAATTCTTACTGCCCATCTTTACAGATTGACTGAAGTTTCTATTTGAAGAAAAATGGAACCAGTAAGCTCATATGTGTCTTTGGCAAAGATAATATTGCGTCATGCTATGTAGCAATGTCACTTCTGAAAATATAATCATACTTAGCATTATGTTGTCTCCTCACTTTCTCTAGGATGGGTTATAATCTACCAGCTGCCAATGCAGAATTCACATTAATTTTTTATATCTATTAGGATAACAGACAAAAGCAAGTTAAAAATCAAATACATTGACTTATGTGAAATGGTGAACAGCCAAATTAGTTTTTTTCAGGCAGATAGAAACAAGCTGAAAGAACTGGAAGACTAGATATCAGTATAACCCTATGAATAGTTTGTGAAGACTGATTGTTTCTTTTCTGTATTACAAATTCAGGGAGCTTGCAGAAATGGTAGGAGATAGATAAAAAGGGAAAAAAGAAGAGAGAAAAGCTCCTAAGAGTTTCAGGAACTGAGCTGGAATCCAGCATCTCTCTTTCTGCCTAAATGGTGCCTGCAAGAATGGGCTGCCTAGGGGCAGAGGCTTAGTTATCTGCATCAGAAGAGAAACAGAACGTGGAGTAAAATGACTGCCAAGAGATGACACGAAAAATGAGTAGACTGTGAAAAGCTGTTGATTCCAAAGTTCATTCCAGAAGTGGATAGTTATTAAATGAGAAAACACTGTGACATGTCTCATCACTTCATATGAAGTCTTGTGTTTTAACTGAATAGACAATGCTAAGAGGTCTGCAGCTGGCCTTACCCAGATGAGAGAATTTTAGAGAAAGAGTCGGTCCTGATAACTCGGCCATCCACATCCATTGAGAGGAAAGTTGGAGCCCATGGCTTGGAATAAAAAATAAAAAATAAAATTCAAGGTGCTAGTAAGGATATAATGGAATTATTTTCTTTACTATCAAGACACAATTAATTTCTCAAATGTGTATTCCAAGGAAAACATTGCAGTAACTTGCTGTGATTATTTAGCCTAGCTTTCTGAGATGTGATTACAATATTCCGTAAAAGTCTTCAAGAAATCAGCTTTATTATTTTTTGATCCTTGCTTAGCCCACTGTTCAGCATACAAGTGTTCAGTTTAAGTATTGGTATGATGCCATAAGAAGGAGAGCAAAATAATGATTTTTCTGACAAGATTTCTTTGTGGAGGAAAGAGGTACTGCAATTTCTAAAATGGAGCCTTGTAGCTTTTTGCTTTGCTATATTAAAAAAAAGAAATTAGAAGATATGACCAAATTGTGAAGATCTGAGTTCAGCATACTTCTCCCTTACGAAGACTTCTGTTTTTACACCTTCTCCCCTACATTTTCTAAAAATGCTACACAATGCTATTCAATGAGTAAGTGAAGCAGTTTTATTGCCTCCTTCTATATTGCCTCCTCATATTTCAAAAGAGAAAATGCTGACCTTTATCTTCTACCAATGCTTTACTGCTTTATAAGACCTGTTTTGATTTCTGAAGTTAGATGCTTTTAAAGACTGAGCAACTGTAGATTCATGTATGAAACTTGTGGAAAATTTACACGAAGAAGGGAAGCTGCCTATCTAGTACCACTATCTGTGGTACCTGGGAGAGCTCCTGGATTCTCTAAAAGGCAAAGGGATAAAAATGGGGTATAGGAGATGGGGAGTAGGCAGTCTTCTGCTGAATGAAAGAAGAGACAGGGAGAAAGGAACATTAAGAGGCTGCAAATTTCAGATGCTGCTTTGGTGATATACTTGCTTTGCTCTGAACGCAGTCTTCAATCATTTTTTGATTACTGAAGGAAATTATATCCTATATGTGGCTTGAGGAATTTGAACCACTGATTAAAAGGACTTAAAATACCACAAAGGGGAAAATGACTGAAAGGAGCACAGACTGTGAGGCCTACGACTACCTTGGTAGGACATGAAGCAGGGGCATGCAGGAAGGTCCAGGGCTCAAACCTTAGTTCTCTCCTGAAACCTTAGTTTCTCTCCAGAAAATCAGGTGTTGCTAAGGATTATGGAAGACAAATTACCTTTTCAAACTGAAGAAAGTAGTAAGGATCATCTTCTATTATGAGAAAATCATATTTTCTTGCCAGCTAAAAAAATTAATAAAAAGTGACACAATGAGTAAAAGTTAAAGACACTGCAAATTCATTTAGTTTTGTTTTTTTTTTCCATCAGCATCATATTATGATTCTACTGATTGGTCACTCATTACGTAAAAGCCCCCATCATGAGAAGCCTTCAAGTGCTCAGTTTAGATATCAAAAAATTATAAGAGTAATCATGGTACCTGTAGTACAAGGACCCATGCATGCAACTGAAGCTCTGTTCTGTGTGGCACTCAAACTGTGCAGGCAATGTGCAGTAAGTCCTGTTAGAAGCCCATGGCAAAGGCACCAGCCACCCATGGGCTACCACTGAAAAACAGCTTATCTAATGCATAGTCTGCCTCTGAAGAGTTGTCGTGAAAGAGATTCTGCTAGAAACAAGTTCTAGGAGGAATGTCTACTGGACCAATGATGGGCCCAAATACCACACATGGGATACCCTCAACTGAAACAAGAGTGACATTTATCTATTTCCACCTACAAGGTTCACAAGGCCTCAGCTCCATACCTGGTAAATCTCCTTCTTGCGCTCTGCGGTCAGTGAGTTGCCAGTTGGGTTGCATCCATTTGGAATAGTGTACAGGAATTTGGGGAGGTGCTGGCTACAATTTTTTACATCCTCTGGGCTCCAAGCAGATAGAATTTCTTTTAAAGCTTTTGGAATAATGCCATGTTGGTCACTAGGAATATTAATTATATTACAACCCAAGGGTCTCAGCTGTTGATAGAAGGAACAGAACTGTCATAATTGTGTAATTCAGAAGTCTTACTTTTGTCATTGGCACTGTAAAATTTCATCAATACAAAGTCTTTTTGTTTTCATTTTATAGCTATCTCAAGCTCCATTTGCTTGTAAGTCAAATAAAAGTTTGTCTGAATTTAGTGTAAGGCCTGTCAAGCTTACCACATTACTCTTTATTTGTTCTTCGAAGCCAAGGGGAAGAAATAGGTAACTCCTATGTTTAATTGCTGCTCTTCTCCAGGAAACCAGATTTGGTTTTTCAAGCGGAAAGGATTTTGTAAACTTGAAATGTTCTCTCAGGACTCTTCATGCTCTCACCACAGACAGTTAAGGTCACAGCACCTTTGTCTCCTCCTGACAGTTTACACTCTACTTTGGTGGAAATGCCAGAGCTTTAAGCTACTCTTCACTGACAAAGGGCAAAGAATCTGTTCTCAATAGATATATTCAGCAATACAAAGCAGAATGAAATGATGCTACTGCAATGACATGTTGACAGCAGTATGAAAAAATATAGGTAAAATACGAATGAAAAAGCTTGCTATCTTTCCTCTGTGGAATTTCAATTTGTACCATGTAGTGCTCTGCATTTTTAAGTAAAACTGCAAGCTGCTGCACTGTCAAAATACATTCCAAAAAAAGTACAGCTGATTAGACTATATATTCAAATTTAGGACATCAAACAATAACAATTAATTTTGATGCAAGAGGGGACAACTGAAGTTGTAATGTATTTATTCTAATGCTTCTTGCAGCTCTTATGCATTTTGAGCTGACATTTAATTTTATACTGATTAAGGTACTTTTCAGAAGTAAACTTTGCTGCTTTTGTGTAGACCTCACTAATTCATATCTTCATACTCATATATGGATGTTTCAGGCCTATTCCAGTATTATACTATTTATAGTTATTGTATAATCTGATCATGAAATACTTCAGGTAAATGTGCTGACATGTTAACACACCTACTTGTTATAAATTTAATTCAATCAAACTAGGTCCTGATGGCTTTCTTTTCAGTCCCATATGTGATCTTGGCCCTTGAATGAGCTAGTATTTGGAAGAGAAACTTCGAATAGCTTTTATAGAATTTTTAGTAGAAAACCTTCTATGAGTTAATATTTATGAACTTAACTGGTTGAACACTAAAATCTCGAGTCTTAGATATGTTTTTGTAGCAAACATAGACAGTGTTTATAAGACTGCAGATCAGGCACTAAACTGCTGTTTAGTTCAAAGGTAACATTCACAATGCTTTGTAGCTAAAGAATATTTACAGCTGCTAGTGTCCCAGAGTATGTGGGCGCATCCAAAAGGATGTTGTCTCCAGGATTAATGAGCATTTCAAACACCTGCAAAAGAAACGGTTCTATTTTAAAGGTTGTTCCATTTTTATACATGTTCTTCATACTTTTGACTTCTTACTGGGATTAAAAATCTTGATTAGATACTAGTAATTCCCTAACCATATAATTATCCTGTCTGTAAGAAAGGCAATGAACAGATGAAAAATCTGCTCTAGAGCCAAATTAAGGTAGGTTATCAACTAGAGAATACCAACTTGACATGCAAAGACAGTGCTCTGATGCACAGTTTCTTCTGTATAGGTTACAGAAAGGATCAACTAAACAGCAGTGAGAGTGGACTTAAAAGGGTCATTATTTCGGGAAATAAAAACCCCCCAAGAAATTAGGAAGTGAAAAAAAGAAGAAATGTATATAGAACACAGTTACGGTAAAGCATATATGCACTTGTTATTGCACTACTTGAGTAACATGAAATGTTACCTTATAACACATTTTCTACACAGCCTCTTTGGTTAACTGAACTTTCATGCAGTCCTGACAGTCCAGAATGCCACTTACAGTTATACAGGGCACTTAATGCTGAATATAGCTGAACTGATGGAAGAATAAACATCTCTCTGAATGAAATGCTTCTAACAAATGAATCTTTTGGTCTTACTTTACACAAGCCTTCCTGGCTGCCAGTTGTGACACACACTTCCATCTGTCCTTGCTCGGGGCTGTAATTGGCTGTGGGGGGATTATGCAGATTCTGCTGGAAATCTTTTAGCCAAGACAACAGCTCTGGAATCCTGAAACATGAACAAGCAGGTGTATCTAACACATTTTATAGGCCAAAGCTATGCTGTTCCTCTAAATCCCTGCCAAATGTGGCATGCAGTCCTGATTTCAACTGTCACACAGATACACTTAGATGCAATTGTTATGACTGCTTTATCAAATTAAGAAAATGATATGTGCATCTGTGGTCCATGCACCAAATTATCACACTGAAATCTAGGCAGAAATTATTTGCCAAGGACGAAACAGGGTGAATGCTGAACAATACCCACTCCTAGAAATGATCATTCTGTACTCAAATGTGGTAGTGTTACAAAGCTCTTAATGCTGCTAGCAACAGGCTGCAGATCATAAGGATTTCTAAAACACATTTTCCAAAAAATGTCTTAAGATCCTGTAGGATGTTCACAAATGGCTGGATTCATTTAAATATTAAGAAAAGTCTTAACTGATGCCCCATGTGTCTCTGTAGGTATCCAAGTATTTTTGCAAACCTGTCCCCACCTGACTCAGTGCTGCCTGCTGAGGAGTTTACGTGAGCACTAAAGTAATGTAATGATATGCAATTTTTGTACCAAAAATAACAATTCTCTAAATACCTCTATTCAACTACCACAAGTTGTACATATTGACTTTAGTATATGGTGCCAAATGAAAAGAAATACTCCAAAATGTAGAAACTATGTATTGTAATGAGGTATCTTTGAAATAATATCTGATTTGGGAGTCTGGATTCTCAAATACTAACAGCTAGGAAATGCTCTGGCTTGAGAATTACTAGGATTAGGGTTTTAGGTGATTTTTTTTGTTTTTATATTACTCATTGCAAAATGTTCCACTTGAACTGAAATGCAAATAGTGAGGCAAATTGAAAAAAAAAACTCATGGGTTTTGGAAAGAACCAAAAAGCTCTTTTGAAAAAAGGGGTTTATGAACAGGTTTTAAAAACAAGGCAACAATGCAATGATAAAGGATATTATGATCCTTAGTTTCTGGTATCTTGCAGAGCAAGCAGTTGTGACAGATACCCTGCTGAGGCTGAGTACTGGAGAGCTCTCTTCATCAGATCTTCCCCAATTTCAATAGGAGTTCCATGTCCAATGTCAACAGTTGCCTTCTTAAATGGAAAAACATTAGGATTTGGTGCCCCTCCAGCCAGAGAGATGAGAGATGGAGGAGACTTCTGCATCAATTCAGCTAGAGTAAAAGGAAAACACCTTGGTTACAATTTGATTATTACAATTGTGATAATATCTGAACTTGTTCTATTTTTAAAGTTTCTTGTTTAACTACCACGAATTCAAAAGGATAATTCTTCTTAAACTCACCTTTCTGCTTGGATTAAGTAGGTGTTTGGGGGGCACAGGGAAGGGAAACACTGTTAGGACAGACTAAAACAAAAAATCATTTTAAGTTTAAAAAGCTATTTATGATTTACTTTGAAACAATCTAGACAGTTCTATTATTATAAAAACTTCAGTGACTGCTGTCTTTTGAGCTTCAAGAATTTAAAATCTTAACAATCTTCTGTTTAGACTGACTTGAAATGACCCGCTTTGGGTTTTTTTTCTGTTTTTCATTCAGTCTCATTTCATCTAATCTGGCAGCTACACTGAGAGATGATTATAGCTTTCTATAAGTGAGTGGAAATGTTTCTGGCAGCCCAGTTTTAGTAGCAGAGGCACTGTGTAAGTAATTTGGTATGAAGAAAATCTTAATTCCTGCTTTTAAGTCAGTTTCACAGTCATTCAGATCCAATCTATGCAGTGCAGACTGGACCTTAATTCAGCAAGGCCACTTGATTGCATTAAATCTAAGAACTCACAATATGGCATTCATGCTGGCTTGACAGTTTTACATCAGCTATGAGAGGACAGATGACACCAGATCTGACTTAAAAGCAGCCTGTTATCAAGGTTTTTTTCCAGTACTTATTTGCAGACTTGAACATGGGGAGTTAATTCTTATCAGTCAGTTCACCAATATGGGTTATGCCTGTGACTTTTGTCCTGGTAAAGAGAGATTTACTTTGTCATCAAAACTGCAGGCTCAATGTCTTTCTGCACGAACCGTGCTACTTAATATTTTTGTTATGACATGTATCAATGTATCACTTGAAGAGACTGCCCAGAGTGAATTACTTGACTTAGCTGTACCTGTATGAAGCATTTTAAGCAGAACAGCAAATGTCAGCCCCTTACCAAGAGGGGAAATTGCCCCCTGAAGGCTTAACTAGCGATGTATGTCTCATGCTTGGATTCTGTCAGGTCTCTGTAGGTTTCAGCTGAGTAAACAAGTAGGGAGTTAAGCTCTTCTATCTGTCACATGGAAGACTCTGTAATGTGGTAGCCTAAAGATAGATCAATATGGAAAAGGAAAGTGTGGTAATACTGAGGAGGTGGGGGTGGTGAGGCATTTACGGACATGAACAGGATACAGGACAATGAGGTGGAGAGAAACATGCTGGGACTGAATTTCAAGTCATTTGCAGTTGTTTGTTCCCGGACACACGGCATAAACTCAGTTGCAAACTGTGCCAAAAGCCCAGGTTCAGAGACAGTAGCAGAGACTTTTCAGACACTTGTTAAAGTGATAATGCTAATTAATCTGTCTGGATGGATTTCTGAAATGGTTAAAGGCTATTCACTTTATTTTTCTTTATACCTGCTTGGCATCTCTGCTTGACAAGAGTCAAGTTATCTGGCCTTGTTTGTCAGCTTACAGCATGGTTTTCTCTCAAACCTTTTCAAGTCTTAAGCCATAATATCCCAGCACAGACCAAACACAGAATGATACTTTCAGAGAAACTAGGAAGAAGGGACATGTACTCACTCAGGAGTCTTATTGGAGATGCTTTTCTTGCTGCACTCACAGTGGTGATGAACCTAGAGTAATTCATATCTGCGGAGAAAGAGTAATTAGTTGGACATGAAGCTGGAAAAGGGAATAAGAACTGCAGTGTGCTTTTGGTATGTGCATCTCCCACAAGTAATGCTTTTGATCTGGGTAATTTGTGGTATGTGAGTGAACAGGAAAAAGCCCTTTCCCCCCTCCCTGTACTGTCAGCTCTGGAGTTTTAAAGGCAAATTACAAATTTGAAGATTTGATGGATTTTAAACAACCACCAGCTCTTTTTTACTTAACGAGAATCCAACTTTATTTAGCTGTATTAAGCACTGCATTTGAAGTGCTTTTAGGACTGCAAGCCATCATTATGAGTCATAACACTTGTCAAATTAGAGGTGGGTTTTTTTTGGAAAGGATAATTAAGAACGTCTTTCAAATGTATCTGATGAGTGTTTTCTCTCCTTTTCCTTGGTGCCCATAGAGATTCAGTGGATAGTGAATCAGGCATGAAGCCCGAAGGCCTGGAAAGACCACAAGAAAGCATCTCCTTCCAAAGTAAGGAAAGCGCCGAAATGAAATGGAAGGGCAAAGAGCAACCACAGCAACACGCATGTGCCGGCAGTCAGTAGAAACGATCCACCGAGCAAGGCCGCTTTGAAAAAAACCATCTCGTGCTTTCCTAAAAATAACCCCCTTAACTTCGCTCCCCCTGCTGCCCGGCACAGGCGCGCTGCTGGCCGTACACCAGGGCGGGCTGGGGCTGTGTTTTAAGGGACAGCTGAGCAGCGCTTGGCCGCCCTCCCCGGGCAATTCCGACACACCCCTGCTGCCCACCCCCAGCCCCCTGGAAGGGGCACGGAGCCCTCCGGGCCATCCCGAGCCCACGGCCGGCGCCGTCCCTCTGTCCTGAGGGCTCGGTGGCGGCGGCGGGCACCTACCGGCGGAGGGCGCGGAGACGGCGGCCGAGCAGGGCGGGCAGCGCCGGCCCCCGCTGTGGGCATGGCCCGGGCGGGGCGGGGCGGGGTGGGGTGCGGACGCGGGGCCTTGGCCGGCGCTGCCGCCTGCGTGCTGCGGGCATCTCGGCAGCGAGTGGCGGCGCGGGCCCCAAAGCGATCGTGTGCGGGTCCTTGCGAAAGTCCTAAAGCGAGCAGCTCCCTGACCGGTTCCGTCTGTGTTAGTGCCCGCGAAGCGAGGGCTGGAGCTGACAGTGCGGGGAGAGGCGGGGGCAGCCGGGCAGGGGCACCGCCGGGGAGTGGGCAGCCCCGGTCGCGGCCAGGGCCCGCCCGGCAGCGGCGGGGCCAGGCAGGGGCTGGCGGTGTGGGAAAACGGAGGGGAATCACAGAATGGTTTGGATGGGAAGGGACCTTCAAGACGATGCAGTTCCAGCCCTCCTGCCGCGGGCAGGAACGCCTTCCCCTAGACCAGGTTGCTCAGAGTTCCAATCCAACTTGGCATTGAACCCTTTCAGGGATGGGGCATCCACAACTACTCTGGGAAGTCTGTGGCAGTGTCTCACCACCCTCACAGTTAAGAATTTCTCCCTACTATCCAATCTAAACCTACTGTCTCTCAATTTGAAGCCATTCCCCCTTG
>VZTJ01003940.1:773878-842940 GCA_013397795.1 Orthonyx spaldingii
TAGCCCCCTTTGGGTACTGGAAGGTGCCCTGAGGTCTCCCTGAAGTCTTCAGGTTGAACAACCCCAACTCTCTGTCTTCACAGAAGAGGTGCTCTAGCTTTCATGGCCCTCCCTTGCCCATGCTCTAACTGGTCAATATATTTCCTGTGCAGGGAGCACTCTGGGTGGGAAGTCTCGTAAGAGTGGAGTAGAGGGGCAGAATCTCCTCTCTTGTAATAGTAATGGTCACACTTACACTTTAATCAACTTTGATGTTTTCGCTAAAGGTTTTGCTCATACAGGAAGTATTTTATTTAAAATCTGAAGTGGGACATCTGTAAGTAANTCAGTGGAAGGAAAAGCAGGATGGTGGTGACATGTCCCTCCTTGCTGGGTTTCACATGCTGTTGCTTGTGCAACACAAGTAACTGGTGGTGTAGCTGCTGCTGCTTAGAAGGGTACAGAGACACAATGTCATTTTCTAGTTATGGCTTTGGGCTTCAGCACTCTGGGGCTGCAATGGCCCTCGCTCCTGAGTGCAAAATGCAAGAAAGGGGTCTAGGTGTAAAGTAGTCTGAAAAAAACAGTGCGAGAGCATGCAAAATCAAGCTGTGCTTTGCAGCATATAGGTCTTTGTAGTTAACTTGGAGGCAGGAGAGTAAAAATACTGGATAGGACGAAAATTGGAGCATTTCTAGGCTTTAATTCGGGAAATCATCAGACTTTACGGTGCCCAGTGCTCCAAGCATGTTTTAATTGGAACCTTCCAAAACTTGCTGAAGGCAAAGATGAGGTATGAGACCAAAACGTCTCTAGAAAAAAGATGAGATGCCTTAACAAGATAGCTTTTTCTTCCCCCCTTCTTTAATTTGGGTGACTTTATGTAGTATTTGGATCTGCTGATAGGCTTCATAATTAGATAGAGTAGGCTGAAATAGAAATGGAGTTCCTGTCAAGTTTGTGATGCAGTCAGGAAGGATTGTTTGCTTAGTTGGTGTGTGACTGCTCTTACAATGAAAATTAAGTTTTATTAATAGCTTTAATGATCTGAGGAACTTATAAATTAGGTAACTGCCTTCTAATAGTGTGATGTACAGACAAAAATAAAAGATGGGTATGTAAATGTGAAATAGCAAGTGGAGAGATATTGAACTTCTGTGGGATGGCTGTGAAAGACTGACTGAATTTGAACTGCTTTTTGTGTAATTCTGTTTTTGCATTTCCTGGCTGTCATTGTCGCAGTTTGTGACACAGACCAAAGCCCAGAGAAGTAAAAGGAAGGTTTTCCATTTTCCATTGATTTTTGTGGGCTTTGCCTGGTCTCTTAGCCAATTATGGTGTCATCCTATTGAAACAAATTAAAGAAAAAAATTAGTGTACAATTGTTGGGATGCTTATCCCAGCTGGATTCATCTGGCAGTTCTCTGCATCACTTTATATTCCTTAGCAACCCCAAGCTGAGTGCTCTGTTTTACTACTGTGTAAGAAGTTCTGTCTTTGCTGTCTTTGTTTATTACGTGCACACTTAGAACAATAATGATTTGATGCAAGTCTTGCATAATTCATGAAGCATCGCTAAGGTCTACATATGGTTGTTGTTAATGTCTCCTGTCATCTGAAACTGTACTACCTCTTCCTAAACTTGCTATGTGCTATGTCCACTTCTGTGTTGAAAACACCAAACAGAACAAAAAAGCCTAAAGCCGTTTGATTTAAGAAGAACAGGGAGATTAGGTAAATATTGTTACTTCACTGTTTCCTTCTCCCCCAAGGACTTCAGGGTATTTCTTTTAAGGGGACCAAAGGATTGAGACAGTAAACACAAAAATTTAACTGAGTTGCTGCTTTTGCAATTTTATCAACAAAGTGTCAGTCTCTCCAAAACGCTGCACTATAGCCTGGGATACCATACATTTTTTAGTTTTATAGCCTGTTTATTCTGTGATATTTAAGTGCCCTATTTGAAGCAGTCATTCACACGGTTAAATGTGAGTGTCTGACAGACACGGTGCCGCCTGCAGAGGCCCGAGCGGGGAGCAGAGCTGCTCCCGAAGGGTTAAAAGCCTTTCAGGATCCTGTAAGCGATCCCTGTCGGAGCCGGGCCCGCAGCGGCGCTCGGCGGCCGCGGGGTGGAGCGTGCGCACCGCAGGTCCGGGCTGCGAGCTCCCGCTCTGGAACAGGCATTCCAGCTAAAATCACATCGGCATCCTTCATTTGGCTCTATTTTGTAGTTGTGATTAAGAGCCCTGCCCGAACAGCGTGGCTGCCCGCGTTTCAGTGAATGGGTTAAATTTGTGCCGGTAATGCTTCTTGTGGGTTGGGGACAACAGAACTGGGAAGTGGCGCTGTCAAAATAGCCTTAAGATGCGAAGGTGGGAATTTTATCGTGACAAATTGGAATGGCTGCCCATGGGAAAATCGCATAAGACCGGAAAATGGAGAAGTGTGAGATCAGCCATTTTAAACATTAGAAGCAGATTGTTTCTGCCAAGGGCTGCTTTCCCCAGGAAAAATGCTGACTTTGGCAGCACCTTTATGTTTGCAGAACATCCCCTGTGTGCAGCAAGCCATCATTGGTGCGCAGCAGCCACCGAGCTCAGGAAGATCTCAGCAGTACAGAACAGTTTGAATCTAGGATGTGAACATGCACTGACACAATTACTGCAGAGATCAGAAGTATCTGGTTTTCCTGTGGGAAGCTAAAACAGCTGGGAGTGTGTTGGCTCTGGGTCTGGAGACAATTAGTGGAAGAGATGTGAAGTTAGTTGCCCTTTGGTTTGCAGATTAGTTGAGTGATTTCCTGACTTCTGTCTGTCTTTACTGTAAGCTCTTGGGAAAGTAACACTTCTATTCTTCCTTTATGTCGTACCTTTTTCAGTGGGACTCTGATCTTGCTGGACCTAATCAGAGCTGCTGCAAAAGAAGTAGAGTGCTGCCATTTGCTCCTCTCCCTCTCTGAGGCAACTGCATAGTAAAACATATTTATAGTATCTTTATCCTGGGTTTTAAAACTCGATGCATTCCTAAAATGGGAGAGGGGTTAGGGAAAAGTGAAGGTTGATTCCCAAACAGTTACAAATCCTGCTACCTATTCAAATAAAATTAAACAGCATCTTAGTCTCACCTGTATGCTTGTTGACCATCTTGGTGTTAGGAAGACATCCTGATGTGCTTTCTGCTGCTGTTCATGTTATTACACATACACATACCCTTTTCTCTTTTTTTGGTAATAGCTAGCTCCTTATTATGCTTCAGAGACTGTCAGATGAAAGTAACAGGACATCCACGATATTCATAATATTTGTAGCAGCTGTCAAATGATACTGTCTTAGAGAGGAAGATGTGTGGTTCTGCAGAGTGACAGCTGTGGCTTGTATATGTTTGAAGCAGCCCTCTCTGCTTGAAGGGTGGTGGCACCCAGACATATAGCAGTCTCACTCTGATTGACAACCTGTCTTACTCTCCTTTTTTTTTTTTTTTTTGAGTTTACAAAGACTGTCATCATTGCTTCCATCTTTGCCTTTTTATCCAAACAAGCAAAGGGGACAGCATAGTATCTAGAACAACAGTTTTCTAGATATTCCAAGAAAAACTAGAAAAGCTGACTTTCACACTAACATATTCCTCAAAAGCAGTCGCTTGTTTCAGAATGTGTTCCTTTGATAGGATGTCTAATATAGTGAGATGTTTGCCTTAGACATGCATCAGACATTCCTGTGTTTCAAAAAAAGAAAAAAGAGGGCTGATATTTTTCAGATCACTTTGTCCATGCTATAGAAGCTGAAATTGGATGGAGCAAAGATCAATAATGTAGCCAGTTAATACACTAACGTATAAATGAAATGAATCATAAGAAATGAAATGACGTCTCCTGACAATCTTGAGATAAATGCTGTTCCATAATACCTCAGTCTTGTCAATTTGAATTTATATTATAGGCAAACAGTTGCTGACGTGTGAACTCTATTGTGTAAATCTCCCAGGAAGCAGGTACTCACTATTATTTGCAACATATGTTATTCCCAGGGCTCAGCCTTTGTTATCCATTTTCATTTAGTGGAGGCAAAAGTGTTTTTCTCCCCTGGCCTTGCATGTTCCTCTGTTCCTAGCAAGGTCACATGTTTGTCTGGTGCAAGTGTGGCATGGAAAAAGGAATGATCCTAAAGGCAGAATGAGATAATGGAAAAGTGAAATTGTTGTTTCATTCTTGTCATTGCCTGCAGAAAATATGCTTCTCAGGCATGGTGACAACTGGTACTAGAGATATGTTCTTTCTTTCTATATTTTGAAGTTTGTCTATTTAACATGAATGAATTTGCTGGTTTTGTATCTAGTTATCTCCAAACTGAAGAAGATACATTTTTGTTGTTAATTCTTGATTAAAATTTGGCCTTTTGTCATGAGAGTAAAGCTGGGCATTTACCTATTAAATTTTAATATCTGGGCCTTTCTTTTATAAATATAAAACATAGTTCAGACTATTCTTCCGTATCCTACTGGAAACCAAATTTTACACTCAGCAGTTGCAATAGAATTATGCTTCTATTTCATTAGGCTTTGTTCTTAAGAGCTATGTTTCTTTATGTTCAAATCACATCTGTAGTAAAAAGAAAATTGTCACTTCTGAGAAGAGACATCTACATGTGTTATCAGAGCAGGTGTGGATAAGCAAGACCCTCATATCAATCAGTCTTACAGTGCTTATCTGCCTGCAGTCATTACGTGGCTTCAGAGATGGTACAGAGTTCCTAAAGCAGTTTGAAGGTGCTTCTGTCTCTCTGAATAGACAGGGAATCTGGGGATATTGCCCGATGTAGCCTTTGCCTTTATAGGATGAAAATTTTCTCCCATGTTATGTATTCCATAATGTGCAGACTTAGCTTGATATACTTCACAATTGTTGCATGTAACTAGGACTCTAAAAATTTTGGACAACTTGTTGAAAAAGCACATTTTCTGTATGTAGAGAATTATTAAATGGACCAACTCCATCTCTTGCCTACTTTCCCTAGCGGGTTTTGTTCTACTGTGTTTGTTTTGACGCACTGTGTTACTGTGTTGGGGATATCACACTTCCCCCGTTGTTGGCCAATGCCTTGGAGATTCAAACCAAAGACAGATCAGAAGCTCCAGAAACTGCAGTCTGTCCTTTAATGTAAAGACTGACTGTAATGTTGACAAGAAGTTAATCTCTAAAAAAGGTTAAATGTTCTTCAGTGTCCTGAAAGAAAAAATCCTGGCTAGGCAGGAATGGCGAGAACTGAGGGGGTGAGTGCCATTCATTTATGGGGTACTTCAGGGCTATTTTTTCCTCACGCCATCTCTCTTTTTTTTTTTTTTTCCTTCCTTTTCTCTCTCTTAAATGAGAATTTTCTCAGAACATGCTTAAAACCTGATTTTCTTTTCTGTGGACAATTGCTACATGTGGCTGCTCTTTCCTAATGAAATTTCTAAATGCACTCTTGTTCTGATAATGCTCATTTGTTAATTCAGGTTGAAGTAAAGTCTGTTTTAATTGTGACATCTTTTTCCACTCGGTAATCCTTATTCAAACAAATGCTGAGCCCTGCAATTCCAAGAGTGAAAAATATGCATTGTTGTACAGATTCTTGGGCTTCGTTCCATGCAGGTGCTCAAGGTGATCCTTCCCCATGAAGTGTATTCATATCCGCCTGGCTGCTGAAGAGCTGTGGGATCTTTGGGCATCATCTCCATTTTTTTCTTCTTTTCCCTCTCAGACTCTTTATTCCTCAGACTCTTGTTTCTTTGTCATGCTTTCCTCTTGCACGTACAGCTCTATCATTGATTCCTTGAAATTGTCTCATTTCAGTTCCTTTTTTGTCATGTTCTTTTATATTATATGGAACAGCTTCTTAGTTCAAGCAAACCAAATTGCTCCTCTCATTTCGGAGGAGATCCTTAACCAAGCTATTTGGGTCATAACCAGGGCACATTTTATTGTCTACATGTGGCTTTGTGCAAAATGTCGTGGGGTTTTTTGTTTTTATTTTTTTTTAACTAAACTTTTCCTTAGGCAGTGACAAAGTGTTTTGCTGCTGCTATGTCTAATGTTGTAACGCACAATGTAACTTTCATAGGACAATCAGGGCGATGCATTGTCTGTTGGAATAACAAGACAGATGAAAGCAAAATTAGGAGTTCTACAGGTCTGGTAATCTTGGAAAATCCTCCTTTAGAGAGGACAGATTATGATTGAAGGAGGTTATATTAATTTATTATCAAATTATAAAAGTTCTAGGAGAGATAGTTTTATATTATTTTTAAATAGTACAACCAGTTTTTTCTGATGTTGAACTCCCCACTTTCACTTTGTAAACCAGCTTTATTCCTGTGTCAAGTGAGTCTTGATTGTGCTATTGTTGTTTAACGTATTTTGTGCTTCAGTGTTTGTGTCCCAGACAAGTTCCTCATCCCTTTTCCTTCTGGCTTATCTGGGGCATGATTCAAAATCCTCAAAGACACAGCTTCAGCCAAGTTCATTTTTATGATCTCGGTTTGTAAATCACACTAGCTTTCTGTATTTTTTCATACACCACTAAATTAAAAAATGACAAACAGTTCTGCAAGCACCAACAATCTTGTATCTCTCTGTCAGCACATTCAGCGGAGGCAATTGCATTCACAGAAAGAATGATAAAATTGACTGTATCATATAGACTAGGAACAGCATTTTAATGGCCTTTTAGCATTCACCAAAAGCTCTTAGCTCTGCAGTTGCTTTTGTTTTGTCTTGTTTTTATTGCATTCATGCTATAAATCACTGTTTTAAAAATGGGTTTAGAAAGTTTTTTTTTCTAAAGCTGTCAGCAATTAAACTGCAAAAGTTAGCTTTTCAGGAATTAAGTTATATAAATTACTCTGATTAATTACTAAAACTGAAGCAGAGATTGGTACAAGTCAGACGAACTGGGCAATGATGGAATGAAATCTAGAAAACAAGAATATTTATAAGGCAAATTCAATAGATGACATAATAAAAGTTTATTTTCATCTTTAGAATATGTCTGAATTTCCTTAATTTCTCTGAGGCATTGAAGTAACTGTTTATACAACCAGGCCATATTTTTTTATAGAGTAATTCTGGCTAATGCCATGTCTTTGTCATGGAACTGGGTAGAAAGAGGGAGTAGTCTGTTGCCAATGCTTACAGATATATCTTGTAGGGCAATAGTACCTATAAATGATGAGCTGTGTTTGTGAGAGTGTCCTTGGGACTCTAAGAATTGTGAAGCAAAATTCTAATTTTTTGTATGAATTTAGAGAAATTCTTTGTGGTGTGCAGGAATTCTTGGGAGTGATTATCACATAGGTGAGACAAGTAGCTGTTTGGAAAGATTGATGCATGTTCTGTGCTTCCCTGAAGTAGCTGGAAGCAGGGTCTAAACAAATGTGTTTTGGCTTTTAGGAAAGTCAGATATTTCCCATGCAGGTACTCTGGGCTGAAACTTGCAGCAATATTTTAGAAAGCTGGACCTGTATTAAGCACAAGGCAAGCATGCTAACTTCAACAGATACCAGCTCTGCTCTGACTACACCTACCACAGACAGAGCTAGGAGTGATACACATAAATAAAAGCATTATTTAGAGAACTAATCACCTTACTGAGTGTTTTTGGGATTTGCCCATGTGTTCTTGACATCTATCATGTTCCACGGTATAGTGGACTATCTATGGGTCTTATGATTATTTTTCAAGTCACTAGAAAACTAAATTGCCAGACTGAAGGAGTTTTGAAGTTTTCTCTACTTCATGCTGCAAACCCCCCATGATTTCAAGAAGGAAGTGTGTGTCTGATTCCTGCCTATCTGTCTCTGAAGGACTAATTGAGGTGCTGTGCTGGACATCTGTTATTGGACCTAGATTTGTCAAGCTGGGTAAAATATCAGGATTTTTAATCTGTTATTTTGATGGACAGTGTTGCAGCTCCTGAGGCTTGCAGGGCTCTGGTATGTTATACATTTTCTGAGGATTTCCTATGGCATAGCGTGAGCCTTCCCCAGCTGTTTGTCCCCTTGACAGTTCTGACTTCTATGACTTGGCACTACAGCATCTAGAGGTGGTGAAATGCTCTTGAGAAGGTTCTGTAGCTGAACTTTACTTTTTTGGGGGTGGAGGGTGGAAGATGAATACTGCTAATACCAGACTGTGAGCCTGTAAGAGTGGAAGGAGTGGGAGTTACAGATGAGGAACTGTAAACATTTCCATTTAGACATCTGGGTTGTGGCCAACAGTTAGTGGAAAAATGTGAGTGCTGGAGGTGAAAGGAATATAATGTGAGATACTTTTACATTTGTTTATTAAATGAGTTCCACTGTCAAATGCTTTCCAATCTTTTTCTCACTCGAAATGAAAATTAACAACAGCTTCAAAATAGAAATGTTAAAATACATTGATCTGTTTATGGTAATACCTCCTACACCCTGCCTTCATACTTATTTAGGTGTTGCTGGAATTTTCTAAAGGTTTTTGTGAATTACTTACTTGAAACATTTAATTTTAATTTAATTTTAACTAATCTTTCTTTGTAATCTATCAATATTGTGGCAAATGAAGTCTTTGATTTGGATAAAGCTGCATCAAAATTTTGAACTTAGCTCCATGTGAAACTTAAAATTTTAGCATCCTTCACTGCATCCTCCCAAATCTCCCTACTTGGTTTGGTGGATCTCTGTTTATTTCACTTAGTATTGAATGGTTACAGATTTTGATATATCTTTGGTTTGTTTGCTCTTAGTAGATAAAGGGAGAGACTTTCAGTATGCTGAAATTGTTTCAGTGTGCTTCACCATGACATTTACAGATATGGTTGAATATTACTGAGACAACCTGAAAGCCTGATCAGTTCTCTAATTATTCTTTGTCTCTTGCAGGAGCAGTGAGCATACTCTGCAATTCTGGGACTGAAAATTAAGTGAATCTTGCAGAAAGCAGCAGAAAGGTCTTGAAATCCATGGGGTATTAAAGTTGGTGGGGGCTTAATGAGAGATTTTAAAGCCTGAAAGTATACAGCCTGTGCAATGCTGGATGGTTCAGAGGGAAGCTGTCCAGCTGGATGTTCCTGCTTACTTAGCAAAAGCTATTGTATTGAAGCAGAAGTAGGAAAAGCCTTAACTTCACTGGCATGTTTTTCAGATCCCTGTGCATCTTTGATTATTTCCCTATTTACAGAATATCTGGCAGAATGCAGTATTGCATAATAACCTGTCATTTAAAAAGGTTTTTTGCATAACTGGTCACTTCAGAAGTGTGTTTTTCATCTTCAAAGGCTACCTTTTGAAGCTCTGAAAGGCATAAGCCAACTAATAGGATTTTCACCCCTGCTTTAAGGCACTGATGGACCAGCCTTAGTGGAAGCAGTTTTTAGACACAATTGCCCTTCCTTAAGGGAATCTTCTTACAGTTTAAGGCAGAAGCTTCTTTCCCCAACCTGCAAATAATATTTTCAAGGCAGAGAATGTTATGGTGCTAAATATTCAGAGATCTGAGGTCTAATCTAGTAATTTTCTCCCTGTAATTTGTATCCACAACATTTCATCCCATGAGAAGAAAATGCAGAAAATATAAATTCAAGCCTCTTGCCTATCTGTATTTTCCATATGAGTGTATAGCTGGAAAAGGTGCTGAGATTTGCACTGGAAACTAAATTTCAAGTAAAAAATCAGTTGTTATTGGTAGAAGCTGCTTTGAAAATTTGATCTTGATAGCGCATGAAGATTTTTGGTTGCTAAATAGTATGTATACAGATTGTGGGAATAGTATATTTTTCTCAGTTTGAGAATTACTTGTAAACTGATTATGGATCACTTGTGCCAGGCTGAATTAATTTAGAAGCTGATGGTATTTTGAACATTTTAGACAAGACTTTCACAACAGTACAGGAAGTGTTTTTCCACTATTGCCCTGTCAGTTGTTTATTTTATTTCTCTGTTTTTCAGTAACCCTAGAAGATGAGCCAACTATGGTCCTGTATATATTATCAGCCATGTTAGTCTCTGCTTTCCATAGAGAAGGTCTCCTTTGCCTGATTGTCAGTTGACTTTTCTCTGTCTAGGTATAATCTTGATTTTACAAGTTCTTGCAAAACTGGCAGTAAGGTTTCAAGAAATAAAATTGTTAAAATGCTGGCTTACTTAATGTCTGTTGCTGTGTGGAGAATCCCATATTATGTGAAAGAATTTGAGATTTGAGTGATGTATAAGAGTATTTTGAAAATTTCCCAAAGAAAAGAGGATAAACTCCATCATCTTAATAGAATTACTGTTTAGAACTGATTTTGAAAATTCTTCTCCTTTTACTTTGAAGATATTTTATACTTTTCTCCTCAAAAATATGCCTATTTTGCCATTTATCTATGTTGTGTTTGTCTACCTTATGTGCTAACTTTGTAGCAATGTCTTGGGTTAGGAAAAGTCACCTAAAACCACTTCTATTCTGGTGAAGTCTTGGCATTTTCTGAAGGGTTTTCCCTCCTTTTAAGTACACATGAACTTTATCTGGTAGTTTAGATTTAACACAGCTTTGAGTAACATTTCTTTTCATACCTCTGAACTGGTTTATATTGCTGTCATTCACCAGACAATAGTTGGCTTTACCGTGGTCACCTCCCAGACTAGATTGAACTGGAAGTGCTGAGTTTTCAGATTTGAAGTGCTCCCACTGTTTTATAAATTGCACTGTAGTACATTCAAAAATAACTTTTAAAGATCTTGTAATTATTTTCTGTGTCTTAGTAACTTGTTAAAGATGGGAAAAATGTGGCCTTACGTCACTTCTCTGCCTAGGAGAGAGCAGTGTCTGCAGTGGGTAGAACAACAGTGTACACAGTACCAAATATTAGTTGGAATGCATACATTGCCTTCTTGTTTTACATTTGTTGTGATATCTGAAGTACCAAGCACTAATTAGTATTGATGGCAGCATGCCAGAGGCAGGATGTTAGTCCTTGTTTTCAAGGTATGCTTTGTAGTTCACTTTCTTTCTAAATTCTTGAGGCCTCCTCCTGCATTTGAGAGCTTTTGTATAAGACACGAGTAATAATCCTGCAAGAATAATTAGAATATGCCTAAGCTGCAAAGACTGAGTTTCACAGTGGTTTGTCCTCCAGTGTTTGCTTCCAATTATAAAACAAAATGAGAATGTTCAGTTTTTAGACTCATGAAATCAGAGTAATTTAACACTAAGCTCTCTCATCCCCAACTCCAGGGAAGCAGTGTGCTTCAGTGAACAGAAAACAACTCATTTTTTTAGTCAACAGGTTAACACAGGCTCTAGATGCACCTAAAATAACTTTGTCCCGAGCACCTTATTTTCTTCTGGTAAAACTTTAAAAAAAAAATTCTGAAATAGAACTTGCAGAAAAGTGTACAGTAAAAGAATGTTTTACCATCCTTTGCATCCAGATCACGCTTTTCTTCATGTCATCTGAAGATGCAGCTGTTCTTTCACATAGTTGATTCATGTCATCCACAATTAAAATGTCCTTGCTATTTAAAAATTGCTTCTCAGCATGTCTAAAAAGGTTGTCAAAACAATGGCTTGTTCACAGTGAGAGAAAAGCTCTTGATGCTTTATAGAAGATTGATGCAATGACTTGACTAGAAAAATCTGGTTTTATCTGATTTCAGATGAAGTCACATATTTTCTTGTATCTGGATGGTTAGTTTAAAACCAGATCTTCCTAATTTGGAGCCAGAAATGGTAAGATACACCTTATTTGTGATTCTTGCGTGACTGAACTTATTTACAAGTCCTGATCTCATTCAACATTGCCATTTCTATCAAACACTTTTTTTTTCCCATCAAATGCATAACTTCACTTGTTATACGTACTGTAGGATATGCAGTCCAGACTTTCTGAGCTCCAGACATCTGGTTATTGATAAAGCAAGTTGCACTGTTTCTGCTGTTATTGAGTCCTTTGAGGAAAACAACACCATGAGGCTTGTTCTTGACTGCTTGGTAATTTTTGGGCATTTCTAAAATACTGAAAAAAAGAGAAAAGCTTCAGCTTGATGAGAAGATTATTATGATAACAGTTGTGACAATTCAAAGTTTAGTAACATAATTTAAAACTTCTTGCTTCCTTCTGGAGTTTGCTATCTCAAACTGGACACACAGGTATCCTGCACAACGTGTGTGGAGGGTTCTGATTACGAGTATGGAGTGCTGGTATACAAACTTCTAACTAAATGACTAGCAGCTGTATTTCTGTCCTTGGTACTTATTAGGATGCTTACCTTGTAGGGCTGCCTAGCCCCAGATCGCGGCAGGGTGTTTTTGCTGTAGTTCATAATCCACGCGTCTCTCTGTGAAGCTGCCTGGCAAGCAGTGGTTAGACTGCTTTCTGGAATATGGGAGGACAGAATCTCATTCCCTTTGTCAGTGAAAATTCCTGATTGTGAAGTTGCAGATGGTTTGTGATTTGGGGGTTCTTTGTGTTTTGGTTTTTTTTTTTTTTTTTCCCAGTTTGAAGCTGCTCTTCTCTAAATAGTATAATTTGTTGTGCAGACTAGATGTCTGTTACTGTTTGTGAATGGAGGGTTATATAGATCCTTATTAGTGAAAAACAAGCATGCACTGAAACACAAACTGGAATCCAGCTTGTTGCCCTAATCAGTAGGTCTGGGGTATGTACTTCTAGGTTTAGTCTTGTAGAACTGAAACAGTTTCAACTGAAGAATTTTGCATTTTCTAGCAAAATTTGGTGGGTAAGAAAGATGTGTAAGCAAGCTGTATGTTTGTAGCTGTTGAGTAGCTGGACCACCTGCCAGCTGTACTGCAAATGAAGAGAGTTGCGTAGATTTTTTTTTTGTTTGTTTGAACTGTTTCAAAGCATAATTCACAATTAAAGATTGTGAATTTCAGATAGGGGAGGCCACTTTATTTTAGCAATGTGAAGCAAGATGCCTGAATTGCTCTCCCAAGTGGATTTAAGGTTAAAGGCACCTATTTTGCTTTTTCAATGGTGTGGTCTGTGTGAGGAGATTTGTTAATCCTCTCTATGTATTTGTAATTGCTACCCACATTAAGGGACAAACAGAAATACCCCTCAGGGCTCATGTGATTTATTGTAGTTTCAAGATGCTTAAAAATTGAGCCCCACAGTTGAAAGCATTGCTATGTCTAGGCCCCTGAAAAGACCAAAGTACCTAAATTCAATTAATATTTGATCTGGTGCACCTGTGCCTCTTAAGCCTGAAGAATTTTTTCTGCTTCTAAGGGCTAAACCATTCATCCCTCTCCCATTTTCTGTTCCATGCACAGATGTGCTCAGTGTGATTGCCATCGTATTCCTTGGAGATGGCTGCAAGTCAGTGTGGCAAAGAGTTTGTGACATTGATGTGAGTTTTACATGAGGATTTTGAACAGTTGAGTGCACTTGCTGCTCTTTGAATCCCAGTAACTCTACCATTTTCAGGTTGCACATGGATGGAAGTTTATTGCTACAAACACTGCTAAACACATGTTGGCCATTTTTTGAGGCAGGCATCATAGTGATAAAATCCCTATGCAAATGAAACTGATAGGAAGTTGGCTTAAGGTGACACATTTAACCCGGAATATGTTCTGAATAATATCTGTTATATCTTTGGAAGAATATGCATCTTACATAGGAAGACCCGTTTACGTGCCAATTGCATTTTTCATGGCTATTTTTTGCCTTATTTGAAGCCAAAATGCTCCTTGTCTCATTGTGCTCAATATCTGAAATGGTCACTTGTCTGTGATAACTTACACTAATTTATAATGTGCAATACCAAAAAAAAAAAATCTTTCTTTGAGGCTCTCTTTCACTATGAGGCATAGTGCAGGTGGCTGCAGTCAAAAGGAATTTGCACTTTTGAGTTATAAATGTAGTATTGTCATGAAAACAATGGAGATGTTTCTCCTCCTTCATGAAAATTTGTTCTATAGCATATAAAATAAACCAGCCTGAATTTATATTCTAGGTGGCACCATATTCTAGGGTGTCAGTTTTCTGGTCTCCTGTGCTTCATGTCTGTCACAAGATTAGAGAAGACATGAAGAATCATAGGAGAAACATAAAATCAATGTCTACTAGGACAATTAGCAATCCATTCAGAGCTCATCACTGTACAAATTAAGATCGATTGCATTTTGCTACTGTCTTTAATTTAATGAGGGTAGCAGCTGCTCAGCTACTTACAGGAGTCACAATATTACAACACTGTGCAGAGGGGCTTTGTTTATTTTTATCAGCACAGAAGGTGGTATATTCAGCAAGTAGTATTTCAGAGGAAAAACCTGCCTCTACTAAGAGACTCTTCAATTACTCCCATAGCTCCATATGACTTCCTCCCTTATGTCTTCACTAGCCTTCATTATTCAAAAACTCAATTTACTCATTTACTTGTCATAAGAAAATATTTTTCCATAGATAATGGAGTTAAAGAGAAGTCAGGGACAAGTCAATAAACCATTATGAGAATCACAAACATAATAGTTTCACAAAAATGATACCTGGTCTGCTCAGAACCACAGTTGTGTTGTTTTTTTGTGAGGAGGATAATGATAGCAGTTATCGTATTTGTGGTTTCAGAGGACAATATCTTAACATTTTCATTTGATTTTTAAGTCCTTCAAAAGAGCTTCACTTTGGTCAAATTGAGTCTAAAGTGTCTAGGCTTGGTTAATTCTCAATTGCTAATTCCGTCTGATAATGAGTTAATGTGTTTAAATGCAAATTTTGTTTTGAATTTACTCCCATGGAAGGACACTCTCTCCTTATGCAGAGGCATGTGAACATTTGTAAATTTTCCACAAGTGAGTTTTGAAACCTTAAATGTCACAGGCTCATGTATCTTGTTCCGAGATTCCTAACTTTGACACAAAGAATATCTGTGTTACCAGCGGACTAACATTAACCTAGTATAACTGGGTGAATATTTGGGTTTTAAGGTTCTGATAAGGTCAGAAACTTTTCTTCACAGCTTGACTAAGTCAGAATGGAAAGAAATTACTGTGTGAAATTGACCTAAGTGTTTAATTAACATCAATTTTAAGGATTTAATTTTGGTGCCAGATGTCAATGTGTATATTATATACACTATATATTCTACATATATATATATACACACATTAGAGGTTAAGGAAATGTCACTTTCAAAATGCTAGAATATTATTATAAAGGTTTTTATAGTATGAAAAAAATGAATGTATCTGACAAATTTGCAAAGCATTTTATATGCCAGTACATGTTTTTCTAAAAGAATGGGGACCTTTTTTTTCCCATTGTCTAATGTAAAGTCCTAGTCTTTAGTGTATATATAGTGTGAAGACAACATAGATATATTTCTGTACTGTGAAGGAAAGGCCTGAACCCTCTCTGTTGCAGATATTGTTTCTGCTTGGGGAGGATTATGGTGTACTATTTGTGTTCACTCTCATGAGTAGTTTCTTATCTCAAAGGCAGCTGTGGGGTCAGGCTGAAGCAGAGGGCCTGGGGTCTAGGCTATATTTTGCATGGTCCAGAGAAGCCCAGATGCAGTGTGTCTTGCCCAGATGATTTGAGGCTGAGAGTTTTGTTGCTTTCCCATCTTTTGTATACTTCTGTTGAAGTAAAAACCCACAAAAGAAAGTGAATTATCACTTCAACTTGGGCTTGCTAAAGACAGAGCTTCCTCTGAGGCCTCCTAGAATCTGTTTCTGCACAGACCATAGGCAAAGTCCAGCTTGGGCAGCCAGCTTTGTTGGCTAATGTGCTTTTCAGCCCTGGTTCCTCCAGTTTCTCACTTTGGGAAGTGGCTGATTAATGCTTTGCTTCTCATCTGTGAGCTTACATTTCTTTCCTGTGAAAGCCTGAGGGCAGGAGGTGCAGAGAAACAGTCCAAGGCTCTAATTGTTGATGGTAATCAGAAGGAAGTGAGCAGTGGGTTGTAAGATCCCTGTATGCCTGAAATTTTTTTATTCTGTATGTAGGAAATCTATCAGTGTAGATGAGACTATGTTTTGGATGAAAGCAAGAGAACTAATTTAATATAGAGATAAAATACCCTGGTGTTTATGATCAGGGAAAGAAATTGCTTCAATATTAAGTGACAAAATGCATACCTAAGTAGAACACAACAGGATCAAACTCAAAATTTAAGTGTTGAATACAGTTCCACTTCTTTTCTAGCAAGTAGCTGGTTTGATCATTGTTTAATTGTAGTTTTTTAAGTTGAAGATGGAAAATAACACAGATTGTCTGACCCCTGAGGTAGCTTCAATCTCCTCTTGAAAGTAAGGCTGTTCCATTCTATACTGTTTTCTTGACCATAATAGCACTTGTATTCAGATCATACTTTGTAGCTAATCAAGTTACTGAGTGAATCTCTTCTGTCCCTGAAATTAAAATGTCAGCATACTCTAAGCCCTTTTTTCCTACTTGAATTACAAGTGTTAGTTTGATTCTTGAATCCGTCCTTTCTCATTGGAAATATTTGGATTTTAATATGTGGCTTTAAGGTGTGGGACTGCACCTCCTGAAAATTACTTGAGGCATATCCTGACTTTTCTCAGAGTGACTAGTTTACAAAATATAGGGCAGAGCAACCTTATCTTTGTAACAAGAAAAAATGTATAGTAAGTTTTGAGTTGGTATAATTTTATTTGCCTGTATAATATATTCAGTTGTGTTTATATACTGCATATTACGATCATACCTACTTGAACAAGAAAAGACTTCATGCCTAGATTTTACAAGTCCTATAGGTTCTGAGTTTTTTGAACTCTCCAAAAATAGGAGTGTCATATATAAAATGGATTTGATGTGACCTAAATAATAATCTTACACATGGTTTCCCCTTAAATACTTTTGATGATATGCAGGGATCTGCTTGTTATCCCTTGTTAGTTTTGGTTGTAAGAGAAATAAATCATTAAAAAAGCAGTGAGCTTTGCACTACACTGCTGAAGTTAATTGAAGGTTTGTAGATTACGGTCAAGGACTTGCAGTGACAGTAGTCACCTGATCCTGCACATACTTTTTGCCATACTCTTTTAAATAAAATCATAATTTCAAATAGAAACATTGACTGTATGTAGAAACCTCAAACTCTGCTGGAGTAGAACATTTGTACCTCTTCATTTTGCTAAATGTTATAGAATGATTTGGGTTGGAAAGAACCTTCAAGATCATCTAGTTTGGGGGGGTGCCATGGGCAGGTACACCTTCTACTGGACGAGGTTGTTTAAAGCCCTATCTGATGCATCCAGGTATAAGGGCCTCCACAGCCTCTCTGGGCAACCTGTTCCAGTGCCTCACCAACTTCACAGTAAAGAATTTCTTCCTAATATTTAATCTAACCCTACCGTCTGTCAGTTTGAAGCCATTTCCCCTTGTCCCATCACTGCATGATCTTGTAAAAAGTCCCTCTCCAGCTCTTCTGTAGGCACCCTTTAGGTACAGGAAGGCTGCTAAAATATCTCCCTAGAGGCTTCTCCTGGCCAAACAACCCCAACTCTCTCAGCCTGTCTTCATAGGAGAGATGCTCCAGCCCTCTAATCATCTTTGTGGACCTTTTCTGGGCTTGCTTCAACAAGTCCATGTCCTTCTTATTTTGTGGGCTCCAGAGCTGGTCCCCACTCCAGGTGGGGACCCCCGGGAGCAGAGTGGAAGGGGTGAATCACATCCCTTGAGCTGCTGGCCATGCTGCTTTTGATGCAGCCCAGGATACAGTTGGCTTTCTGGGCTGCAGACATTCACTGCTGTTTCATGTCAAGCTTCTTGTCATCCAATACCCCCAAGTCCTTCTCCTTAGGGTTGTTCTCAAGCCTTTCCTCCACCCAGCCTGTATTTGTACTTGGGATTGCCCCAACCCAGGTGCAGGACCTTGCACTTGGCCTTGTTGAATTTCACGGGCTCACCTCTCAAGTGTGCCCAGGTCCCTGTGGATGCCATTCTTTCCCTCCAGCATGTCAGCTGCAGCACACAGCTTGGTGTCACAAGCAAATTTGCTGAGGGTGTGCTCAATCCCACTGTGCATGTCACTGTTAAAATGGCACCTGTCTCAATACTGACCCCTGAGGTCACCCCTTGTCACTGGTCCCTACTTGGACATTGAGCCATCGACTGCAACTCTTTTTGTGTGACCGTCCAGTCAATTTCTTATCCACTGAGTGGTCCATTTGTCAAATCCATGTCCCTCCAGTTTAGAGACATCCTCCTACCCTGTTATCTTATATCAGAGGAATAATAGCATTGCAGAGAGGTCTTGCATTTCTGGCCAGTAAAATTCCCCAGGGAGTGTCTATAATTTTTAAACAGTTACATTAGGACAAATTTTATTAAAGAAACAGCTGTTAAAGCACTTTTTCTTGAGTGGAAAGAATGCAGACACTAGCTTCAGGCATCTTCTGTGTCATTCTCTGAAGCCTGCTTATCTGTACAGTGTCTACTTTCCAGAAGCTGTGAAGAAAATATCTTTTTCACAGAGTTTGTAACCTAGTGCCCTAAACCTGCATTGGAATTCAAGGAGCAGAGGGCTGTAGACTTGTTTGTTATTACTTTGGTATTTGTCTGCATAGATGCCTATATAGGTCAGACTTGCCAAACTGATCACAGTTTGGAAGTGGGAAGGCGGGGAAGTGGGAAATGGAAGAAACATTGCTGTATTTAAATGTGATTCCTTTTTCTTTAAAACCTTAAGAGGCCTTGTGACTTTTTGCTTCCTGTTTTGTTCCAGCAGACAGTTAATGATTTCATCTTGCAGTTGCCCCTGAAGGTGTAATGGTTCAAAATTAGATAAATAGATGTAAAATTTGTGACAAAATCCAAGTCATTGTATGAAGACAGGGGACTTGAGCCTATACTTAGAGGTGTGTTTATATTCCTGTTCTTAGAAATACTGGTGCTCCAAGAAGAACCTGCTTGTTTTAGGTGACCACATGAAGGTTTTGTGGTTTAGATCAGCTTTACCAAGCAGCTGACATTTGTTATTCCACAGAGTGACTACTCAGGAAAGGCTGTGTTTTGTGCTTTAAACCAGAAATATATCATGTGACCAACTGTCAAAGACTTGCAGCAAAAATGGCTTGTCATTTCATTTTATTTCTTGACATTATGGAGTTTCAGTTGTTAAGTATTAGTGAAAACTGAAGTTTACTTCCAGTTACAAGAAATGAGAGCTGTTATCACAGTGGAAAGAAATAGTTGAACAAATTAAGCAAAGTTCTTAAAACAAGAATTGCACTTGGCCAACATACCAGTGGGAGATTTATTTGGTTCTTCACTTTAGGCTTAGTATTTTTCTGACTTTATGTGAATGAGGGAAAAGAATTCTGTTATATGGCATTGGTATATAATTTACTCATCTGGTTGGGAAGAAATCTTAACCAAAAAAGAAGTCATCAGTGAAAGAACTTCAGGGAATGTACTTTTGTTACTGTTCAATGTCATTACTTATTCATGCATGCTGAAGAATCTTTCTTGCAGTGAAATTGGGTAGAAGAGCTGTGCTTTTAAAAATAGAAATTAGTTAATTAGATGACATTAAAAATGCTATTCTTGTTATGACTATGATTTCAGTGATGCCACTGTGACAGTAGTGAGTCCCTAGGCAGTTCCGAGTAATGCTGTTAACACAGATGTTGACCAAACGTTTGACTATGACATGAAAAGTACTGCAACATATATGGCGAAGCTGTGTATATCCATGATTTGATTTATAGCTTATCTCCCATATAATGGTAACTTTGGCCTTGGAAGGAAAAGATCCTCAGTTTCCCTATGCAACCTTAGAAAACTGGTTTTAGGCTGTTGTGAAACAGCATATGTCTTTATGCTTAAAGTAGAATTATATGTGAATGTTACTTAGTTTTCAGATACCTGACATTCAAGGAAGATTATAAAGCTTGTCTGTTATGTTTCAATAAACCTCCTGACCTGCTGCTCTCCAACTATTAGATTTACCCAGGGGCATGTTTGCTGCTGCTATTCTTGTTTCTCCTACATGAACAAATTGGCACAATGTATGAATAACCTCAGCCAAGCAGAAATAAAGGTAGAGACCTGCTTTGCACTTCACTTCCTTCCCTGGGGCAAATCAGATACTGAGATTCTGACTATAGTTTTTATATACCTGTAGGGAGAATGCATAAAGAAATCCTGCTAGAAGGAGAACAATTCAAGCATGATAAACCACTGAAAACCAAACAATTCGTTTCTAGTGACACTTGTTTCCTCTCCCCGTTTTCATTCCTGAAGAAGTTAAATGATGAAAGGACTATGTTTTCCACCTTCCAATATCACATTAATGTTGGGGAAGACAGTGCCTGTCTTTTTGCTTTCAGTGTTCTTTGTAAAATAACTATGAAGATTAAGCCCATCAGGAGAGAAAGAAACACACCTTCTCTGATGGACTGTGCTTCACAATTATTTAGTATAGGAGACCTTGAGAAAAGTGTCTTTACCAATAATAATTAATTTAAGTATTCTGGTTCTTATAATGCAGCTCATAAGGAAAAAGGCATGGATTTCCTAAGAAGTTTTGGATCTGAGACTTAAAGCATCTGACTTAATAGTTCTTGTAACTTCTATCAATTATGACTAAAGACTCATTTTTGGGCCAAATATGTTATCCTTTCACAAGTTTTGTAGAGTGTCTCTGTAGACATTGAATTATATTCACATCCATTTTTCTTCAAGTTTACTGAATTATTTACTTCACTGAACTGCTGTGACAGTAAGTATCAAATTTATTTTGAGGTACATAAAAATACAGTTCTTTTTATATATCAAGTTTCTTCACTAATTGAGTTTCACTAATCGACTTTATATGACACCCTAGCTGGTCACCCATTAAACAGTGAGGGGTGAGGGGCAATAGGCTTTCCAGTATTTTCTGTCTGTTGTTGTAGAGTTGTTGTTGTAGAGTCACTTTTTAGCGTCACTGTGGAGCTTAACAATTTTGAAGTAGACGCATTTTTCAGATTGAAGTCCCTTTCCTTTTTAGTAAGCCAAAATTTTGATTTGTTTGAATGCTGTTTTTTTTTCCTTTTTAAAAATTTTAAAATATTTTTTAAAATTAAAATTAGTTTCTAAAATACTTATATTCAATAAAGTTTCATAGGTAATCTTTGCATGTTACTGAAATGTATACTAAGGTAATACACCTTAATCACACAGTAAAAATTCTATCCTTACAGGATTTTGGTGTCTATTTTGTAAGCTTACAGAGCTGGAAACACCATGATATCTACTTGATATGTGCATGAGGAGTGATAAGATTAAACTAGAAAACCCTGTAACACCAGGGAATTATCTTGATTTCAGAGGCTTACATCTCAATACCTGAAATGTGAATGAATTCCAATACTTCAGTGTTGGATATCTACATATCAGTGTATATGAAGGTAGCTACATGCCAAAACATACGTTGGCTTTAAAATGTTGTTTTTGAGGAAATGGCCACTAACCAGAGTTGAGTTGAACAGCAGTGTCACATCTCTAATTGTTTTCCTTTTAAATTGCTTATTTTTGTAGGCATCTGACCACTTACTTAGAGTAATGTTTGTTGTGAGTGGAAAAAATCCCCACCAAAATATTTTGTCCATAGATTAGGGAAAACAGACTTTTAAGGGGGCCACTTTGGGTAAGTAATTTTAGAAGCCTTAACTCTTTAATAAGGCAGTTGGAGTATTTTTTTTTTTTTTCAAAGTAGGCATACTTCAATATTGATTACAGGTTATCCCTTATTTTTCTGTTCATTATTAGCAATCACTTTGAGTGATGCAGGAAATAAATTGAAAGACATTTCTCTTAAGAATCTCTGTACAACCAGGATGTTTTTGGAAGCTTTATTATATATCATTACCCTGACATTGCACATATCAAGAGTGACAAGTCCAGGATGTTGTTTGAACAAATAATCCTATTTGACAATGAACTTTTATCTTCCTCAAGAGATGCCTTTTCCCAAGAAAGATTTCAATGTACAGAATTGCCTAAGAATTTTGAGGGTTCCTATGGTTGCAATTGGGGTAAAAAGGCTCTGTTGTTAGAAGAATCTATCTATGAACACCAAATGCAGTATCTGCTACTTACCTGTGCTTGGCTTGTGACATACTCAGTACTACTGACCATGTCCATCATTAGGGATACAAGTATCAAGAGTGATGCAAGTTCTGCACTAGATTTGGAATCCAGCTCATGCGGAAATGCACATGGAAGCATCAAAAGACTACAAAAGGTGCATTAGTATGGCACTGCTAGTCCTGTTGATGGGCTCCTTGCAGTCAGTCCTTATGGCTCACAGTCATGGTGTGTAGATGTCTCTTTTTTGTCATTCCTGATTTGCAAGCCTCTGTCACTGCTTGATTTGTCACAGGCATTGATTTGTTCTGCAGATGGACACTGCGTGTGCTGTTGTTCCACATATTAGTGGCAATGTCTGTGTCCATTGTTAAAGGATCAGGGGTAGTAGCAGCAGCTGTGTGTGTGCATGTACAGGGAGCCGGCATGAACAGCAACTGAGGGAGTTGGGTGCATATGAAAGGAGAGGTAAGAAGACCGTAGAATAGGTCATGGCTCAATTGTCTTGACCCATCAGCTGTTGCTTGTGCCTTCAAACTTAAGCAGAGTTACCCAGGGGCCTAGGAGAAATGGCTGTATTAGACAGTCCGTATCCCTGCCAAAGTGAAAATGCTCATTGCAGCCCACTTTTGAAACTTTTTTCTTTGATGGTCTGAAGCAGTTTCACAGTATAATTATTTCACTGAGGGAAGATCTCCATAAGCAAGTTCTTTCAAAAATTTCTCTCTTCTGGTCTTCATCATTTTACTTCTATTTCTTGTGTGTCACACTAGATAGATTTCCTTCTCCTTAGAAGTTTCATCTATCAAATATTCATGGATGCTCATGCTCACTCTTCACTATTAGATAGCAAAATTCCATGTGTTTAACTCTTAATCTTTCCCCATAAATCAGTTTCTCAGTCTTACCATTCACGCTGCTCTTTGCAGCCTGTTGGTTGATATTACCAGAACTGCACACAGCCTTTCAAGTGGAATCACAGCTAATAGAAGTAATGGTTGTTTTTTTCTGCAGTGTGGTTTTACCTTCTGTGATCGCCAAGAAGGCTTTATGAACCACCAGTTTATAGGTTTATAAGCCAGGAAGGCATTATAAACCACCATCCTCAGGTCTTCCTACAGTCCTTCTTTGTCTGGTTGGATTATTTGGGTTTGTTTCTATTTCACTTAAGTTTAACCTCTTGCATCTCAGCAAAATGCATACGTGATTTTGCTAATAGTTATCCCTGGCGTATGGCTCCAAGGTGGCACATTGTTCTTTACAGCAAGGAAGAACTAGCACTTTTAATGTTCAGAATACCATTAAATACCCTCAAAATCAAAGTATTCCATATCTAGTTTAATGACATAATGCTACTGTTGTCAGCTGAGAACTTTCCTGTACGTTTTGCAATTTATGAATGAAAAATACTAGATTACCGTGTATTGATTTTATTATAGTAATGAATTGGAGTGATTTATATTTAGAAGAAATTCAGGCTTTCAGTGTGGTGCCTTTAACTCTGCTTCTTGTCTTTATTTTAAATGGGTCATTTTCCTCCTTTGAAGCCTAATATTAAAATGTTTTTAATCTTGGTTTCCATAATGGACCTGGTTTTTATCAGTGTATATCTAAAAACATGAAGAAATAAGCAATCTAGATTTTTGGGTTTTGTTCTGTTATTTTTTTCTGTATGCCAAAGATGACAGCCACTTCAGTAGTAATTTTAATGTGTTACAGGTGTTCAAAGCTGTTGTGACTGTGATAACTTTATATGGCATTATGATGATGCAACCAGCCTAGAATCATTCCCACTTTTGATTTGTGCAAATACTGGTATTTGCAGATATAAATCTTAAAAGCAGTCATTTTTGCTTGAGTAGCATTTCAGAACAAGTAAAGAATTACTTCAATGCATTGTCAATTTGCTTCGTGTATATTTTGCAGCTCATTGTGCTTTTAACTTTGCCATTGCAATGGATGGAACTCCAGAACATATTCACAGCTCCTCTCAGTCATGAAACAAATCAGTTAAGATACATCTTCCTCTTTGCACACTTCCTTTCACTTGCAGTGTTCAACAAATTTCCTATAATTTAAAATATTTACTGTTTTTCTTTGATAACACTCCACAGTGCACAAAAACCTGTCTTTGTAGTAATTATTACTTTTCTGTAGGTGTTTTGTTATGCTTGTCAATAATCCCCAGACTTTAACAAGAGCAAGCAATAAAACATCTGGGGCAAAGAGTGAGTCTGAGAACTTGTTTCTGGCCTGAACAGGTAAAAGTCTCTACTGAAAAGTAGGGTGCACAGAACTGTTATTTGGTCAAGGAAGAATAAGTGAGAATTGAGAAGAGAAGAATGAGTGAGAATGAATGAGGATAAGATGAATTACTGTTGGAATAAAATGCATGTCGTTCTGCAGACCTTGTTTTCAGGAAGGAAAGCTCTTCTTTTTCAGAAATGTCATAAATTGTGTGTATTAGCAAAGATAGCATGCCACTAAGAAAAGACAAAATACTCAAAAAAAAGCCATAGGGATGTAGAATGCAGAGTGATGCTACTTTATTGACAATGCCCTAGAAAATGTTGGAACAGTACAATTGTTTAGTGTTGGGAAGAACGCTTTGAGAGAATTATTTAATGGAGCAAGCATCTGCTTGGTATTCAAGCCTTACACACACCATATATTGAGATACCATATAATGAGAAATTTAATGAGAAACTGCTTTCTAGTGTAAATCACTTTGTAACTACAAGACTGGTGTATAGAAATATACCAGTTTTGGTATCTAGACCATATCAAATAGGCATGGTGCCTTTGGGAGCTCAATTTCTCATCCACTATGCAGTCTTTTTTGGACCTTCACACTGGTGACTCTGAATGATGCAATTTGCTGCTCTGTCTCCTGTAGTTTAAATTGAAGGGCTTGAGACTGACCTTGGAGAGTGATTGTCTTGTCATCTGACGAGTAGGATTGTTGGAGAGATTCCTTTCAGTAACAAAAGGGAAGAGATGATAGACAGGGGATTCTCAGTGTTACAGGATTCTGTGCCTGCCCTTTGCGTAAAGCTCTGACCTTTCAGATGTGCAGGTAAAAGGTGGAGTGTGTTTTGTTGTTGTTTTTCAGATAGCCAAGCCTTAGCTCACACATTTATTCCACAGCAGGAACATGCGTCAAGGTGTTTTTGTGAGTGCTGCTTCAGTCAGTTCCTTCAAACTGTTAAAGTTCTTAGTTCTGGTACTTTGCTTCACTGCAGCTCACAGATACAATGATAAAGAAATTCCTGATCATCTGCATGTTGAAGTAGATTGGTGCAAGTGGCATCTATCAAAGTTTTGACACCAAATCTCTAGCAAAACTTTATCTTCAAAGAGCACAAATGATGGAGACAAAAGCTGTGTGTTTGTCTCAGTGGACTGGTACTGTGTTCTTATAAGTTTTGGCTGCAGATCATACGTGTAATCCAGTTTTTGACATGGGGAAAGCACCTGAGCTTCAGCAGTGAATGCATTGTTTCAGTTGAAATAAAAGAAAAAGTTTTACCCATTCAGACAAGACTGCAGACTTTGAGTCATGCAGTTAAAGTATGTGCAAAGTTATAAACAACAGAAAAAAAATCATACAGTGAAGGTAGAGGAAGATTTAGGTATTGTCTTCAGAAATGTGTTCTGTATGTGAACACAAGCCTCAAGCAATAATCAAGGAGGCTATTGCCTTGGAAACTGGCAGAGCTTTACCAGAAGCTGAGAGCTTGACAACATGAATGTGCATTGCTGGTACCTTTCTCCTATGAGACGTTCACAAAAACGCAGATAAGCAATGCTGCTGATGAGAGGGGATAGAAGTACTCTTATGTAGTGGTGTATGGATGGCGATCTAAACTTTCTTTGCTTTCTTATTTTAAAAAAACCCAAACTGTAAGGCAAACAGCTTACTCTGTGTAAATATCAAAGGAGCTGACAGTTGCTGAATTTGAAAGTTATTGACTGTTGACTGTACAACAATGTCTAAATATTGCATCTGTTTTTTCTTTTAAGACATTGAGCCTCTGTAGGAACATTTTGACTCTTCAGCAGTGTGTGATGAAGATGAGTAGGAGTTTATCTGGCTGTCTAAATGTGGAAAAACATGCTGGCCTGCTCATTCTTCTTGATCTAGCCTTAGCATCAAAGGAAATTTGCTTTGCATTATGAAGCTTGCTGATGTCAGAAGGAAAAAAAATTAGGCCCAGATGGCATGATGCTAAATAGAGCTGAGTACGAAGTGTGCATGTACAAAGAGGCCAATCAGTTTTTGCTGATCCCGTATAAGAGGAGGAAGAAAAATATTTGCTTTTCAATTCATCTTCCTTAAAGAGACCAAAACTGTGTATATTTTATAGCTGAGCAGAAACCTATATGAAAAAACCTCACTGCTTTTAGCAGGATGATCCTGTTATTAGGACCATCATAATTCCCATCTCCATCATGTTTTAATACTGACTGTTATCTGGAAACTTGATTTAATGAGTAAACCTGGATCAATCCTCTGCAGATGGGAAAAAAAGATTAGTTAATTGCAAGTGTAGTAATTGTTCTTGATTTGTTAAAATCTTCAAGGGAGCAAAAATTGTTTTTACATTTGAGTAGGTTGGCTACTCATTTATCTAGAAAGGACAAATATATCCACATTTGTAGGCATGCATATTTTAAGTTAGGTTACTAGTAGAAGACTGGTTTTTGAATAAAAAGTGTTGGTACCCATAAAATGACACTTGTAAAATATTCAAGGAAGAAAAGCCTTAATATTATTTACTTCTCACATTTAAAGCAGGAATACCAGGTGCTCCTGTTTTCATCAGTTTCCTGGAAACAAAAACCCAGGCAATCTAAAATGTTGTGTAGGGAGCTAAGTGTGATTTCTTTTATACCAGTTACATTTATTCCAAGATAACTCTAGGTTAGATTCTGGTTTCTGTACATATTCTGGATAAAAAATAAAAATCAAGCTTACATTCTTTGTTTTATGTTTCTACGTGTAGTAGTGCTATGCATCAGTGCTCTCATTCTTGGGTATGAGTTTACAATGTTACATGCTCATAGCAAGATCTGTGTTTGTTCTTTTAATTTGGATAAGAAAAGTGAAAGTTCAGACTCAGTAAAGTTATAGCGTTGACTAGCAGGGTTTTTGCTATATAAACTTTCAGTTATTGTGCTGATTAATATTGTTCTGAAGTATTTTGTAGATTAGGTCACTGCTTGTAAAGGTCATTACTTCTTCATAAAAAGTGTTTCATTTTTATCAGACATGAACTTCCCCCTCTCATTTGCACTGCTTCATCAGAATATTCTTATTGTCTCTTCTGTTTGCTCTTTTTATCACTTTGATTTGATATGGGTCTTTCTGGTGATACATATGTACATGTTCTATGAATATCCCTATATATGTGCTCTTTTTTCAGACTACCTGGTATCATGGTGGTTGTGGTCTGAGATTTCCCCTGCCCACAGTTCAAAGAAAGTGCTGAGTCACATTCCATGTCAAACAGATTTATTTTAAAGGTTGAGAGGAGGAAGAAGCCATTACACAAATGAAGAGGACAAAAGATCTTTCATACATATGATAAATTGGGTTTTTGGCTTCATTTAGTGTCACACTATATCTGGAACTAGGGAGTAAATAGAGCAAAAAGGTGAATTTTACAGGATGTCTGTAAACTGGAAGGCTTCAAAGACTCAAAGAGATTCTCCATCCATTTCCTTGTCTAAAATCTAGGTACTACCCCTTTCATTCACTAAGTTGCATTTTTACAAAATTCTGTGGGTGGCAACCATTTCAAAAGGCAAGAATAAGGCAGGAATAAGATTTACCCCATGGCCCCCTATTTGGTAGCCATAACAGCATCATTGGTCACTAAGGTTCCTTCAGGCAATAAAGGTCTATGCTAATCCTTGCTCAGTAGAAAACTTTAAAAATACCCCATTTCTAGTAATTCTCCTCTTGACTCAACCTCTGTCTCAGAGCTGATTGCAAAGGAACAAAATTGGAACAAAAGGAACAGGCTGAACCTAACAGTCTAATGCTCTTTCAGTTGAGAAGATAAGCAAGAGCAAAAAAAAGTTTGGTTTTGTCTGGTGTGGCATCTGGACATACATCTGTAAATTTTGTGTAGGCCTGGAAACAGATGATGCAATAACTGCTTTTATAACTATTGATTATTTTTTATTAGAAATAGTACAATCAGAAATATGTGAGTTGCCTCCCTAAAGCTTTTAAAGTCACAATAGATGACTTTCATATGTGTTGGTTTGATTTGCTATGATATTTAGCTTCCTTATGTGTACTGGCACTTTTCCATCACATTTTTTTTTTTTTTGACTAGTTAAGTTTTGTGTCCTCCCTACCCTTACTCCAAAAGAGGAAAAGGTGATAGTGTTTAGAAAACAGCATGTACAATGTGTTACCTATCTTGATTTTGAAACCCATTCACTCTGCTTTAGCATGGAATATGACTCTAAGGAAATATTCTGTATAACAATACGGTGAAGGAAAACAGATTTTGCTGTGACCTTTAAGCTGAGCTTTTCTGTTCTGAGCCACATTATTTTGTTAAATACAAGGGAAGTGGAGCCAGCCTGTGACCTTTTGTTACCATGCAACTTTGAGAAATGGCAAAAGTCATTCTGGTGCTCAAAAGTTCCATTACAGAGATACTGTTCTTTTTTTTTTTTAAAGAGTGGAAAAAATCCCACCACCCAACCTCAAAAAGGTTTAGAATTGTAGTCCTTTATCACAAAAAATCGAACTGTTTTCAATATTGGCATAAATTAAAAATGCTTCTACAGAGATAGTAATATCTGAAATTAATCACAATCCATGTTTTCCTCAGCCCTTTTTGATACCACAGGTGCTTAATACCTCTGAGGAATGGATTTTCACCTCATCAGTAGCTTCAAGAAAGGAAGCTGCATCAGAGAACTTTTTAAATGAGTTATCCTAATTTTCAGGACTTTTGTGAATCTGCATTTATAGTTCTGTATCTTTGCTGCAATAGAATACTTCACTTTCAGGTGCTGTACCACTCATATCTTACTAATTGAGAGATACAATGTCCAGAGGAAGCAAAAGTGTGCTTTGTTTTAAATATTGATGTTGCAATTTGATCTTCCTTAAAACCTTTTCCCGCTCTGCTGCTTAGTGCAGGGTTACCATGGAATGGTGATGACCTTCCCAGGGGTGCCAGATCCTGTAAATGAGGACCTGTTCAGAATCAATCCTTCCTCGGGACTGGAGTATTGGCGGCATGCATGCCACTCTATAGTGCTCTGCAAAACTCTTCTCATTAACTGTATGTTGGGGTAGATTTAGAGCACTAAAAATATTATGTGTAGAAACTACTTGTGAGTCAGGATTAACCCTGAAGTGTTCCTTTTATTTGTTTCAGCCAGAAGTCTGCCAAATTAAGCTGTTCCCAGGCTGTCTCACGGTTCTTCAGAGATATACATCTTCTGGACAGTCTTGAATCTTAAGTGTGTTTTCCTAAAATTTTTATTGAAGATTCTTCATGTAGACATTTCCCTTATCTCCTTTACCAAAGAGGATTTCACCTTTGTGCTTCTGATATTCTTTAGTTCTGATCACAGACCTGGTTCTGAACATCTCTCTTCTGGCAGGTGAAGTTGCATTGTAATAAATGGATGAAAGTGATGCTTTGGAAATGTGCTTCCCATGCAGGTGGACCTCAGCTAGCCCTGTATCTCTGGAGTGTGAAACCACACTGTATTCATCTGGTGCCAGATCCTGCTTTTCTGAATTGCTTGTGTGCTTCCAGCTCATGCACAGATTTAGAATTAGTTGGACAAACCTGCTAGTGAGAGCAGGCAATCCAGTCAATTTTTTAAACACTTGTTTTACTAGATTTTTAAAACTACACCCAATGAAAAAAACCGAATGTTTTGATGATACTGTTAGAATTGGAGCTGTGAATCTATGTTAGTGATGGATATTCTGAGCACTGTTTCAAGTTGCACTCAGATGATAAGAGAGATTGCTTAAAGAAAGGAGTGCTTCTGAAGTCCTTTCCTTCTACAAAGCACACTCACATTGATCAAAATAAAACACTGTCTAAAGACTGAAGTCTTCTGGATAGACAAATGGTACTGAGTAACTTAAATCTGGATCTAGTTTGCTACTTGGACCCATACTATGTTCCAGCAGATGGGCTGAGAGAGTTTATAGATGATGAAGATGAATAATGTGCATGTACTGTGTTACTGACAACTGATGCTGTTCTGTTTTGAAGCCTCAGTTCCCTCCATTTACCACTGCAGTTCTCTTCCTCTTCTGCCCTGGGCTTTCAGGGGAAGTGGAACACTGCAAACCATTAGCCAGATACAAGAGGCACATCTGAATTGTTAATTCAGAACCAGGTAGATTGAGGGATGGGGAAAAAACCCAAGGCTTCTAAGTTTCCTGATACAATCCTGAATGAGCAAAATCTGAAACAACTTGACTGACTGTCACAACCTGGAAGTGGGCATGCTGTTTGTTGTAAATTCTTGTTGGGCTGAACAAAGACACTAGCTCACATGTCAGGGAACTATTATGCTTTATTGTATTGTTACCTTTATTGCAGCAGCAAATGAGTCATAGAAGTGTTGGCTAACAAGCTCTCAATTTTTGTAACTATCTTTAACAAACTCCCAAGTCCTGCAACAAATTCAGGTACAGAGTGAGGGGTAAAATACAATCACTGCACTTACCAGGATAAAATGACAGGAGAGAAACCAAGAGGGAAGAGAGAGAGAAAAGGTCACCAGTCCTTAGACCTCATGTCTTTGCTGCTGCTGTGGATGGTCCAGATCTGAGGTCACCAAAAGAGAGGGACTGAGTGCGGGACCTATCCGCTTCCTTTTATAGTTTACCTGGTGCACACCTCTCGTGTAAAATAGATTTTTCACACTGTTTGTGCTATGTCATTCATGCATGCATATTCAGCCCTTTGGAGCCCTCCAGGGTGTGATGGGGGCAGGACTTGGGGATCTGCTTGGTGGTGGTTATAGAGCTCCTTTTAGTGAGCTGTCCAGGACTTAACCCTTTTCTAGACATGGGTGCACTGAGCATGAGTCTCAAGGCAGAAAAGAAAATTGGCTTAGAACAGCACTGCCCCATCTCTGCAGGACCCTCTTGCAATCGCAACTTTCCTGTTGCAACAATCAGAATATTTGAGATAAAACATGCTTATGTGCTTATGCCTGATCCTTCCACCAGACAGTTCTCCCAGTTAAGGTACATACAATACTCAAGTCGTGCTTGCCATATAAAGCTGTGTCCCAAAAACACCTCAGAGATGATGGGACAAGGCAGCTTCATAAGCAATTGTGAAAGGATTGTATTTTCAGTTAATGAAGTGGTTTTACAGTGCTTTTGTTCACTTTTAGGAAAGTGGATGGGAAAGAAGCAGCACTAGGAGATTTGGGAAACCCTTTATGTGATAGTGTGGTAGTAAGAGGCAGGGGAAGAATAATTTTTAATGATTAACACCTAATACAGATGTATGAAGGCAATGAAAACATGGATCACATAAGGGAGAGTAGTGTTGATGTGGCAATTGTGCATGGTGGCTTGGCAATAACGGAAAATAGAAGGGAATATGGCAGGGATGCAAACAGAGGTCTGTTAGAGTTTTTTAGCTTGCTGGTTAAGGATCAATACCTTATTAGAGAACGTGTCGGAACTATGTGGATGTGGGAATACTTTCTGGGCAAGGAAACTGTGGAGATTTTCTGGCAAGATCTATCATCTGAATGATGAAGGAAGCAGGATCTTTGGTGTGCTCTGGAGCACAGCTCCCCATTCATATTGATTTAGAGTTGGTAGTAGCAATTATGATGTGTTGCACTCACACTGGTGTAAAACCTACCAGGTTTCACTCTGAGCTTTTAGTTTGCCAGTAAGTGGAGCTGTTTCAATCTGCACTCATTTACCAGTTCATTCAATTGAAACTTTTTATCATGACATGAGGTACCTGTCTACTGATCTGCTTGAATCCAGCTGATGTCTGATGTAGAGAGGAAGCCTAATTTGTTTTACTTGCCATTGACAGCTCTAAATGTGGCAATAAAAAATTGTGTGTAGCATCTGTATTCCTGAAAGATATGTGAAGACATTCTTTTTTGTCTGCTTGCCTGCTTTCTTAGCTACCTTCTTTCCTGTGATGACAGGAAAAAGCCCCTATTTATGTTCTCACAGTGCCTTCCTTTGGTTTTGTGTAATATGTATTATAGGAAGGTTAAGTGAGACCCAGAATTGACATACTGAAAAATTAAGATCTCTTTGCCTGAGTTCCTGTCCATGATTTGGAATTTTCATACCATTTAGTGAGACCCTGGAGGACCAGTGCAGTCCTGTTTTGACATCTGAGGAGATACGTAAATTCCTATGTGGTAAAACAGGAATACTTGCTAAAATAATAATACAGCAGTTTGTTTTTATAGTTTAAGTAAAAATCTAAGAGCTGCAGCTCATATTTTACATAATTAATAATGCCTTATTTTGTTTTTCTTTGTTTGAATTCTGTTTTAACACCCAACAGGAAATTGAACTCCAAATTATTTGTTTAATTTGTGTGAAACAAGAGAGGCAATAAATCCTGTGTTCACTGAATGTTAGTTAAAGTGCTTGGAAAACACAGACTATATAAATTCCACTGCACCTAAACTAAAATGTAATCTTTGGAATATTTTTAGGAAGGACGTATTGTGGCTTAGTTCTAAGATTTCCAGTTCTGTTTGAACAACTTGGAGAAAAAGTTTTTACTTACCATTATTAGGGGAAAGTGCACCTAATCTGACCGTCAAAAGTGCATATTGGATAAATAATGCCATTGCTTTTTAGCCTCCTGCCAAAAGTCTCCCTATACCGCTGTGTTTTTTCTGGATATACATAGCTGTTGTTTTTCTTTTAACCCTAAGTATCAATTTAGGTTCATTTGTATTTTTGCCTCGATTAATTTTTTTCATCCTCTATTAATACCTTTTGGTTCTTTCAAGGCCATTTTCCTTATTTCTGTGATCTGGCAGGAAAGTCTTTAAATTTATCCCAAGGTCTACGGCTGATAGTTAAATTCACAACATGAAAAGATAAAAGGAAACATCTTTTTCATCTCACTTTGCTACACAAGATATTCAAAAGAGAAACCTATTTGCTGCTGTGAATTGGTTGCTTGGTTGTACTGAAAATCACATTGAAATATTAGAGTTTTTTTTCTTTGAATGATCATGCTGCAGCATCCCCATTTATCCATCCTTGTGCCTTACATACAAACTTACTCTCATGGGCTGCAGTGATGAAGATTAGGCAGACTCTGAGAGTGTTAAGTTTTAGATTTTGTTTCCAAAGTAAATAAGTACCTGGCACTGAAAGGGTTTCCCCATTTTATCAGAGTGGGCAGTTAATCACTCATGGGCTACAGGGCTGCTTTTGCTGTTTGTTTGCTCCTGGGCCACTTCTTGTTGCTTGGGTTGTTTCAGCATATTGCATCATCCTGTCCAGAGCTCATGCAGAAATGTTAGTAATTCATCTTAGCGTTTTCCTGTGTCAGCTGAGGTTGCAAACCAAACTAACATCATTTTTCAAAATGCCACTTTAGGTGGCAAAGAACTGAATCCTGTAGTCCTTACTCAGCCAAAAAAAGAAAAAATCATGTTTGCTGATTTTACAGGATTGAATCAGACTCAACTGTCTATAGAATTAGAGTATTCTGAAGTTTGCCACTGATTTCAGTTACTTTAGTTATTTTCTGCCAATATTAAGAATGAACTGCACTACAGTGTAGATTGTTTTTTACATGCTTGTAATATCTGATTGGAAATTTGAAATGTGAAATTTTACATGCTTAGGTACAGATTCTAATTATATAATTGACTTGGAAATGTTACAAGCACTAACACTTTTGACTTACATTTGTGGTAATAGATCCAATCTTGAATACTTTTCCCTGGCTGGGGTTTGCATGAGATTTTCTTTGATGTGCAGTCTTAAAGTAACCAAAATTTTGACTGAATTGTTTGCCAGGGTGAGGAGCTAGAAGATAACAATTGCCTTCAAATGTAATTAATAAAGTAGCTCAGCAATGAAAACATCCTTTTAATGTTCCAGGGACCTGAGAGTTCACAGTCAACTCAGCCCTACTGTCTACTATAGAATTTGTAAATAGAAACTATTAATGATTATTAATAATTTTTAGATCACTATATTAAAAGTTAGAGGATGTAATCCCCAGTAAAGCATGCCCTTCTCTTGGATTCTTTACTGTTGAATAAGGTTTGTTTACTCAAAACTGTGCTTCTCTTTCAGTGGTATCTCTTGACCTAGTAAGGTAATAATACTATTCTGTATAAACCTTGCCTTGCTTTGTTAGAATACAGTTAAAAATATCAGTCAGTCATGAGACACAAATCTGTAGATCATTAGTTCCTTTGTCTAGGGAGAAAAAAAGAGGAGTTGTTTTTGAAAGGAGTTATAACAGTTAGAGTTGCTATTAAACTGATTATTAATTGATACAATGGAAACCATCATACTTACTGAAAAGCACAGCAACTTTTTAATTTAAAGAAAAGGCTATGAGAATGCAGGAAGTCCCCCATATCTATGGGTAAAAGAAATGTCTTCCAAGAGTTGTCTTCCACTTCCATAATGTCACAGGCAATAATAAATTTTTTCTCACTCAATTGGCAGAATGATGACCTCCATTTTATAGATAGGTAAAAATGGAAAGGTCAGAAAATTTAGGAGCTAATTCTGGTAGGCTGCACTGCAGTATGATTTTTGTTTGGAGAGAGTGGTTCTGCTTACTGTTTTCCACTTACTCTTGTGGATTTAGTTTGAAAGACAGTTTTGGGTACATAACTAGGTACTCTCCAATACAGTCTTTTCTGAAAGGAGTTGTTTGACTATCTTGGCAAAATCATAGATTAGTGTATGATTGAATAACTCATTGAAATGAGTTATTGAAACAGCCAGATGCTTAGATGTATTTGGTCAGAGTATTTTCTCAGGTGCTCTCTTACCCTGTAGATTCTTGTGTTTCTGCTGGTCAGTTGTGTGTTCAGAGCGCTGATTTAACTCCCCAGGTCTTGCATCACTATAGCTCAGCCTGAAAGCTGAGGTTCCCTACATTAGGATTCTTGAACTCTTAATTAATTTTGGCCAAGTCATCTAGCATAAGGCAGTTTAAAAAGTAACATTTGCATTTGATATGTGACCCTGTGTTTTTATGGAGGGTCAAAACCAGCTATGTAAGATGTGAAGCAGAAACTTGGTCTAGATTTTCTCTGTTCCAGACAATTAAAGCAAATACAACACCAATGCAAGGCATGTTCTGAGACATTTTCTCATTATCTTCTATCATCTTTTCTTTGTTTTAAAAACATAATTAGGACAAGATCTTGAGCCTGTGTTTGCACCTCAGAGAGTTGCTGGCTATGAAGCTATGGCTGGCCATGTGAGGGAGTACCCTTGGCTGTTGTAAATAGATCAAAGGCCATACTTTACTGTGCCCAGTTTTGAAATATATGGGGGGATTTTTGGTCTTTGTTTTAGTCCTTGGACAAGTTGATTACTTTTAATATTCATAAGGTGGTATAATTGTGCCCCTTAAGTCATCAGTTGCAACAGATGAAAAACCTTTCCTGATTTTGATTGTTTTCCAAGCAAGGCTGAATGGACTGACTGGCTTTAAAAAAGTGCAAAATGAAAGAGATGATCTTCTGCCTTTGCACTGAAAGCAGAATGTTAGATGAAATCAAGGCTTTTTGTCAGTAAAGCAATTTGGATGTTTTTTGTCTTTGCTGGGTCTGCTATTTTAAGGGCATCAAACAAAATCAGAACGGCTTTTCCACAGACACCAAATGAGTATGCAGTATTCTGAAAGTGTATAAAATACTTAAAAATCTGGGTTTCATTTACTGCACACTTTAGCCAAGGCACGTTAATGTCTCATTAAATGTGTGACCTGAAAATGTAATATATGGAGTCTACAGAGTGGAATCTCTTAGTAGATGGTCCCAATCAGTTGCAAGTAGTGAGTCATGGGAAAACGCCTTATCAATGAAATTATCCGCATATGTGATATCCTGTCTCTTGTATTTAAGGTAATTTTGAGGACAAAATTGCTTGGCTCAGTAATACTGAAATTAAGAAATCTATGCCTAAGGCAGGAAAAAGGAGTATGCTTTCTACAAAACCTTTGTGATGTATCTCTGAGTGAAGTGCTATATATAGGGGAGGTTTCAAAGTGTACCATTTCTATTTTCTACCACTGCCTGTACAGAAATGGAAGTAAGGCAGGTTTTTTCCATTTATTATGAAATCCCAAAGTCCTAATGCTTCAGAGTATTCTAATCAATTAATAAATTAACATGAAGCATCATCTCTGTCCTACCCAAGACTCCATGACTGATAACAACATAATTGCTTGGACTGTGAGAACATGTAACATCAGGGTATTTTAGGGAAGTGTATTTGGTCCAACAGCTGTCTTACTGAAAACCTCAAGAGCAGAACTGACTCAAAATATATGAATTTGAGAACACACACTCACTTTAAGGAACACAAAGTTTACAAAAGTATAAATTAGTTATACTGTGGAAATAGTGCAAATGTTAACTAAGTATGTGACGACTAGTGGGCATAACAGCAGATTCGGAGTTTTTCTAAAGTATGGAGTAGGTAGAGCTTTTCTGCTATGCTAAAATAAACATTAAAAGGTGGTTTAAAAATCCCTGTACTCAATAGCTGTTCTTCCCCATTTTAGGGGCAAGGGGTGGTTAGCCATCCTTTCTTAATTTTTACTGTCATATATGCTTTAATTCTTTTGATAGGAAATCTGGGGAAAGCACGCATTTGAGAATCATAAACAACTGACTCCAGTTTTATAGTGGTGACATTATGAAATTGTGACAGCTAGAATAACTTGATATCTGTTGCTGACCTTTTCCAAAGATATTTAGTGTTAGAATGTTATTGGAATAATTCCTTGATTAATACTATGTGGAATTTGAAATTGCTTGGTGAGTCAGGGCCTAAGGGAGATATTTGGAAACTGATCAGCAAGTGTGCATCAGCCTCAAGAAGTTGAGTTTGAAAATTGGGTTTAGATCATTATTTGTTGTCAGAAAAACAGAGGATTAGCTAGAAGCAAGACATGTCTCCACGTGTGGAGTGCTGTTCTGGTTTGTTTGTGTCTGCTGCCTTCTGTTATTGACATTCTTGTTCTTCAGTGCTTCTGTTTCAGATCCTTCTATTACTCCAATGCAGAGACTTTGTTCCAGTAACCTGAACAGTATTTAATAAAGCTTGATATTCTAGGACAATTAAATAGTAAAAATTTATAGAAATGACACAGGGTGTTTCATTTGCATTGTTAGACCCAGAAGTCTTTTACTGCACTTACCTATGTTTTGTTGTTTCCTTATCTTGGAATTCCATGTATGGGGTAAATGAAAGGATCAAGACTATTTACATTTGGTGATGATAATTCAAGTTACACAGAAAGATATTACTTTCTGCTTTTTATTCTGCCTTCAGAATAGAGAAATCTTACAATTTTCTGCTCATCCCCATCCACAGGGATGTGCAGGACAGATTATCTGTGCTGGCCTTGTACGAATCCAAGTGATGTGGCTCTTAGCTATTACCATTGAAGCTGGTCTTGGCTTTCTGCCAGCTCCAGGTCTCTTGGTATTTAATTTCATATCGAAGGGAAGAATAGAACAGAGTAATGATAATCTGTCATGCTTTAGGATAGCAGTTGCTTTCAGGTATGCTCAGAAAAATTTCAGCTGTTTGAATTGCAGCAGTTGTTTCCTTTGGTGCCTTATAATGATTTGAACTCTTTGCCTGAAGATATTGTCCTAGGTACCTGTCTGATATGGGGTCATATTCAGTGTTCTGATTCTTCTCTTCAAAGCACCTAGCAGCAATGTGTCCAAGGAGTCACTGCTTTGATGTGGTATCCAACTGACATAAAATTCTGCACTAGATCATGACAAAAACATCAAGTCTCATAAGAGGACGGTTGATGGGCTTTATTGTGTGCATGATTGTGGACAGCTGCAGATCCACTGCCTCTAAGATCCTAGTATAAAACTCACTTCTCTTTAAAATAATTTTTCTGGTGACAGTGTCTAATAAAAAGAAATTCTAAGAGTGCACTCTTGTCTTCTAAGAAAAAAAGCAACAGCAACACATCAACAATGCTCTTAATGTGTGGAGGTGCCCTACTGATAAACCTGGCATTATACCTGAATAAACAAACTAAAATGCCCAGAAATCATCCAGGACAAAAAGCAGGTCAAGACCTATTTCACTTCTTCCAAAAGAAGGTGCAGATAAAAATTCTGTGTCTTCTGTAAATGTTGCAAGACTGAGCACTCCAGTAGTTTGTTATAAATATGTGAACTCAAGAGTTTTCTAAACTTTGAGACTAAACCAATAATTTTTCATCAGATGACTTACTGCAGTTTGCTGATTCTATGCTCTGTACAGCCAAAGTGCTGTGTATTGCAACTTGTGGTTCACTTCTTCCAGTCCTATTTTAGTGCCTTTTGGGCACACAACTTGGCACTCTCTCTGGATGCAAACTGAGATGTGCTGGAAAACACTGTGCAGCTTTGTGCTCCTCTTGCATGGCATTGGAATAGATAGCCCTCACAGAGATCAAGTGTGGATGTACACATGTAAGCTCAGTGAAAGCAGAAATATTAAACATTCTCACAGTATAAAAATTCCTAAATAGAACTTTCCAAGAAAATTGAAAGTACCCTTCCCACCTCCTGGTTAGCAAGGAAGTCAAATTGATAAGCAAATAGTTCTCTCTTTTTTTTATTTGTTTGCTATTTAGGTATTGTGGTCTTTTCACAGGAGTTAAAATGAGTAATGTAGGGTTGTAAAATGTAAAAGTATCTATGGAACAGATTGTGCCTCAGAGCATGAGGGTGAAGTAAATATTTGGAGAAGGTTGAGGTAATTCTGTGGTGTGTGTCTTTCATGTATCTTTCCTCTGCCTTAAACTTAGTATCTGAAAGCTTAGAAATGTTAACATTGGTCCTTTTCTTTCACTGCTGTGGGGTTTTTTTTTTTTTGTTTTTTTTTTTTTTTCTTTTTTTTTTTTCTTTCTGGACTTTTTCTGGTGTGTTAGTTCTGTGTGGATAGTTTTTCATAGGTATAATCTGTATTTCTTCCCTTTTACTTGTTTTATTTTTATTTATTTATGCATATCTGATACTACATGCTAATGGCACCTTTTATGTTCCACAGCCGAATTAATTTTAATTTGTGAAAGATACTAAGTGCTAGAAAGGACCAATATGCGAAACACAGGTGGGCAACAAGATAGGGCAGCCAGCTTACAAAAAATTCCCAAATAAATGTTGGCAGCAAACAAACGACAAATCCCAACATATCATACTTTTATAGAATTTCTGTATTTTTTACATGTTGCTCAATATTTGTCAGTTTCACCAGCCTTGAAATGGGAACAATTGCTTTGAAAAATGGATTCAGATTATTTAGTTTACTGTCTAAATAGCAATGTGTCTTCTGCTAAGATGCGATTTTGGAACTTCAAGGAGGATCCTTAGTAAATTGTGACCTATGCCCTCTCTGTCCTGTGAAACAGTGGGAAGTACGTGGTTTTCTAGCAAATCGATACTTTCCAAAATATACTAGTGCCAAGTCTTTCCTTCATCAGAGGAACATGGGAGTCAAAGTTGTAACTGCTTTTGTCTTGCAGAGTGAAGGTTAGTATAGTCCAGACTTCACTTGGTAGAAATTAAAATTTGAATCAAAGTTGTCATCTGAGGCATAAATAAATTCCTTGTTCATAACCACTTACCTTATATCTTCCTGTGTGTGGGAAAGGATTTTGTTGAGGGGTTTGTGCCATGGCTATGGCATATGAATGCTGCATATTCTGTGCAGTATGGATGAACACTAGAAAAGAAAAAAAAAAAGCTGATATGATACAGACTGTGGCATATCCAGTGAAATACTCATTGAGATCATTCTACAGCAGCCGTTTGGGCAGACAATTTGTCAGATATTCAGCTTACCCTGAGATTTCTCATCTATCAATTCTGAGCCTGTAATGTGCTAAGGCTGAACGAGCTTGCATTGAATGTGTGTTTAAGGAATACCAGACAGCCCAATGTTTTAGTCTGTTAGAGTTACTGACTTTCAGTTAAATACAATTAACAACCTTGACTGGGCTTGATGGGCACTGAAAGAAACTTCATGTTTGGGAGATAACTTGGAGCCGTGCCACAAATACATTCAAATACACTCAAACGTCCTCTTGTGCCCATTCTGCCTTGGTGAATCTCAATCATTTCCTTACCTGCTGTGCAGAGCCAAGACACGTTTTATACAAAGCACTCTATATATCCCTTTTTTCATTTGCTTCCCCCGCCCCCTCCCTTTTTTTTTTTTTTTTTTTGTTTGGTTTGGTTTCTTTTTTTTAGTTTTTCCATTGATGTGAATTTCATATTTTTGTGAGTTGTGTGACTGTATCATAATTGTGTGCATATGCATTATTACAGGGACCTCAGTGCATTAGCAATAATGTGCACTAAGATCAGGACTTTACTGTTTAACTTTTCAGTTCTTCTAGGAAACAAGATTTTACAGAGGCATACCATTGTATAAACAAACAGTAATAAAAAATGTTTACTCTTAATAAAGTGAACTTGGGCCTTGATCCAGTTTTTGACACTTATCAGCAATGCCTTTGCAAACTGACAGTGTGCAGGATTGTTTCTGAATTTAGCTGACACAGGATATCTTTTCAAGTCTGCATTCTTGTTGGTATCCCAAATGTTAGAAAAGTAAATGATCTGGAAATTTAAAAAATAAAAATAACTGTGATGGAGTGGAAGAATGTGATATTGAATGTGATATTCTGGATGCTTGTGGTATTGTTTGTGAACATGACCAATCCCATTTACTGTGTGAACATGTCTAAATCTGCAGGGTTTAGGTTTCTTTTTTTTTTTTTTTTGGTTGTTTTGTTTTGTTTTTTTTTGATGGGAAGCTGCACAGACTTGTTTTGTTCTATTTTACTATTCTTTCTCTGAGTAGTTCTCAACCGAATGACAACAGAAACCTTACTGTTCTTGTAAAGTACCCATAGCCTAAATATTTAGAGCTGTTTGTCTTTGGTCTGGGAGTCTACCTACCTTTTCAATCCATTTTTATATTATGAAATATTGAAGTTTTGAATGACATTTATCATCCTTTAGCTGAAGGAAGAAAATTCACTGCTGGCAGTAAATGGATGCAGCCATACTGCTATTGCTGAAATAACATCTGCTCATGGGACGCACACACACACACACACCCCCCCATATCATGACTTTGATCCAGTATTATTTTTTCCCTACATCAGTACGATTATGTTGGGAACAAGAACTTTTTTCTTCTACATAATACTGCTAAATATTCTCAGCAATTCAAAATCAGTAACATTTTATGAATGAGCATATCTTATAAACTCAAATATGTATTCCTTTGGACCTTTAAATCCTGCTTTCAGCATAAAGACAGATTGTTGGTGTAGTAAATTAAAGCTGCCTTACTGCAGCTATTTTGTCCAATGTTATATCACAGACCCATATTAATATTTTATCCCCTTTAATATCATTACATGATGCAGGCTTAATTTAAATAGATTTGACGGGCCTCTTGGTTGGCTTGACAACCAGAGGGAAAAATTAATGTTCTGCATTTAATCTCAGCTCAAGGCGCTAAATTATTTTGGAGGTCAAAGCTGTCATGCATATCATGCTAAATTATTGAATGTAATAACTATTAGCCTGATGTCTATTTATAGATTTTTTTTTTTTTAATTGTTTACTTCATGCATCTTCAGCTAATTTTGAAGGGAACATCTTAAATTTTCACCATGCATTACAGTACTACTGTACCTTTTACAGATGCAGTTTTGGAGGTTCCTTAATCAGCAACCGAAAAGGAGATGGTAGAGTTGGCAGTCTTTAAACCTATGGAAACAAATGAGCTTTTCTGCTGATGAATTTTGTGATGCACGGAGACTGTGTAACATACTCTTAATTACTTCAGTTCAAATATATTTAACTTTGAAAGTTCATAATGAAAAGAATGGTTTTCTTGTTTTTACTATTATTGAATAGACATAGATCCCAAGGAGGAATGGAACTGCTGAGCATATAACAGAAACCCCAGCTTAGAGCTTAAAGGCTGTTACCTGAAGAGTACCATATGCTTTGGGAAACACGTAATGCAGGATAGACTGAAACATAAAATGTTATTAGCAATTGTTTAAAGTCTGCTATAATAGGAATTGTCACATTAAAGCTTGAAATAACATTATTATTCTCACTGATGATAGTACATGTTTGCATAGTTTCGCATCTCCTCTCCTGTCTTAATTTGTCATGCTAAATAATGTCAAGTAGTGTGATAATGCATATATACCCAAACAATGTTAGACTTATATGTCTGTTTGTTTTGTGAGGACTCTGAGGAAAACTAGTCTCTAGTGTATATTACACATCATTGTCTTGTGAATTGCCCTTTCTCTCTCCTGGTGCAAGAATCAGTTTCTCTCTGATCCCACTGTCTGTGTTTTAGTCTCATCTTTTAAATATGAAAATAAGTAATTTATCAGTATCAATTAATAGCAATCTCTATATGATACTTTGTGAAGTCAAGCTTCTCTTTTTCTCTGAAGTAGAATGAATTGTGACCAATGGATTATAAAGAACCACGAACATTTAGAAGACATCTCCTAGCCATGAGTGACCAAAAAATTTATGTGCTACAAAACTGTGTGTGCTTATCACAAAGTGATACCATTGTACTGGTTGTATAAGTTGCCACATTTATTGTTTAGATGTATAACAACAGAGAGAAGGCATCCCACATTATGTCTTGTATAGTACATTGATTCAATATTAGAATAGTTAACTTAATAAACTGACTCTTTTAGACATTGGTGTAACCACAGTACAAGGCAGTATTCCCTTGTTATTCCGAAAAAAAAATTAAATACATGCTTGTACAAGAGCCCATACAAAAATTTATTTTTTGGATTTGTGTTACTTTGAACCAAGACAGGATGAACAAATACCTTTTTTAAAAATATAATTGTAATTTAAGTTGTTCTGCTATTCTCTGTTTTGACTGCAGTAGAATGATATTTCTTTCCTTAGAGTTATATTTTCCTTTGTTTTCTTTTTTTTCCAAACAGCCTTCTAAACCCTAACCCTTATCCATCGCACACTAGCTCTACTGCAAGTTTGTTGTTGTAGCACAGGACTTGAAACATTCCTGTAGCAGAGTCTATTGAATAGCCTTAATTATAAATAGGAATTGATAGATGAAATAATTGCCTTGGCATCCGTCCACAAATGTCTGTAGCAAAGCTGGGGATAAAGCCTTAGGCAGCTCAACTCAGTGTGCCTTGACCACAGTCTTCTGTGACTCCAGGGGAAAGGACTATGCGCCTTCACTTTAAGAGCCAGACTGCCTTTCTAAAGTTTTTCAGTTATTTGGTACCATTTCTCTTCTTTGAGATTGGAAAGGAACATGGAAAGAAGGAAATTCTTTTCTCTTGAATCCCTCCCCTTAGTTGTTAAAATTTTTGTTATTTTTGATCTGATAATTATAAGCAGAGAAAATAATCCTAATGCTAACATTAATCCTTTATGAACTTGTTCTGACTTTTCTCTAAAAGATATTGGAAAAGTAGGGGAAAGATTGGGGCAGGATTTTCTGACACATTATTACATCCATAGTCCTTTCAGTGTTCCCATTATCACATCTCTGATGGTAATGAATGCTAGGAACTTCAGAGAGTTTTTTGGTAAAAAACCCAACTAACATCCAAAACTCAAACCCTAACAAAAGCAAAACAACAACCCCATGATGATTGTTTTGCAATAGCACTATAACTTCTCCTTTTTGTGGTTTGGCAGTTTTTATAGTGTCTCTTTTAACGCAGTCCCCCAACACTCTTTCTCCTCTATGCATTCCAAAAGCACGTCCTTTCACAGAAATGCAGGAGACTGTTTCCCCTGGTTTTATGTCAGTTTTTTCTTTTCCAAATAACCTTTAATTTAAACCTTAACTTCAATGTCTCTTAAAATAAAGTAGATTTTTTTTTACCAATGTATTTGGTAGTCCTGAACTTGAATGTTAGGGTTTTAACCCTTTTTTTTTCCTCCCCTCACCCCCCTTACCCCCCCATCTGGGTTTATTTGCGTTATATCCAGGCCTCCAAGTGGATGGGCAACAGACAAAGTTCTCACCAGACACCCTGCATTTAGGATCCATGTGTATGTGGGCTTCTTACTGTGCTTTAGATATGTTCCAGCATGAGCTCAATTTTGATCCCTGCCTCTTCTCCTTAGTGTACCCTGCCTCCTGCACCACTAGAGAAATTAACTGTCTTAATTGCTCAGGCTTCTAGGACCAGTGCTGATCCTTTCCTTACAGTGTCTTAGTTACTGAAGCATGCTCTTTTTCAGAGATTTTGCTTACTGTTTTCTGTACTTCTTAGTGGACTAGAGAAAGTTGAAGATAAGTATTTCTGTCTTTTGCAAAAGAATATTCTGAGTGAGTACAGCTGGTAGAGGATACATGCAGATCCAGACAAACAATAGGAGCCAGTGTATGCTTTGTTTGATTTTGCACAATTTATTTATCTTTATTTAGTCTGAATCACCTAAAATACATATTCCAGAAAAGATTTTTTTTTCCCTTACGTGTGATTTGTCCTCTAAGTCAGGTAGCTTTTCCTGCAAAAATTGCTGGGTGTTTAACTGTAAATAGAAGAACTTTGAATCTTGGTTGCCTGCTGGGGAGTATTACTGCTACTTATTTTACTGCATTTTTTATTATTTGTTCTTAAAATATTACTTTTTGTCATATTGCTACTCTTTAAATTCCTGATCCAAAATGGAGATATAAAGGTAGTCCACTAACTCTGAGCAAAGTAATAGTTATAGTTTTAGAAGTGCAGGAAATTCAGTCTTTAACCAAGATTATAAATAACCCATAGACTCCTTTATTCATCACAGCCTGCCTTTTGCTGTGCACTGTGAAATGCTGATGAAAAAAATCTATGGCTGTATAACAGGTTAGAATAGCTTTCTGGATGCAATATATACGACATAGCTTTCTGTGCTTTGTCACTCTCTTTTCTAGTGAATTAACATGACATGCCACTGTTAAACAGTTAGGGTATGTCTTTGTAAGCAAATAGGAGTCTGTTCTTCAATCTTGTGAGCAAAATTGAATGAACCAAATATGGTTAAAGATTTCCTCTTTGGTTCAGTCAGCTAATGTGGCTTTAGGTTTTCTAGCCTGCTCTTAAACAGTGTTTTTCAATCATATCACACCCATTCAGCTGAGAACATGACTATAAAAGTACATTGAGTTTTTGCTTCATTGAGACCCAGTCTTAAACAAGTTATTTGGGAAAGGGCCTGAGGATGCCAAGTTCAACCTTATTTACTTTAAAGTCGTTGGTATTTTTGGTCTTAACTTCCACAGGATCACAAACATAGTATGAGAACATGATTTCTCAAGCTATTTCACTAATTAAAAATTGATTTTTGGCTTTGTGCGGATTAAACTTCCTATGTACAAAGTTGTAGGTGGTTTTATGTTTCCACACTGAAAGCCCCGTTGCCATACAGCTTGTACAAGAACTGAGCTGGGAATAGTGGTAAATCTAATTCCGCTTTAAAAACAACAAAAAATACTGCCAACAATTGTACAACAACTGTGTACACAAATGTCTTGTACCTGCAAGAAAGTCACTGATTTTAGTATAAAACACTTAATAAAACTGCCAGAATCAGAGTTAACTACATTTTTTTCCCCAGGCAAAATCCAAGTTGTGACTGCATATCAACTTCTTCCTTTGGCTAAAATTCTTAAGTTCTTTTTGGCCTGCCAGTTTGCACTGTCCATGATGATTAAAATTAGTTCTTCCCAAAGGAAAGCAACAAGCACCTTCTGGATTTGACTGTTTGTTCTTTCTCACATGGAAAAACATGCTAGTTGTCAACAGACTACAGAAACACTGGAGCAGGATGTCTCTCCCAACATCTGTTCAGCAACATTTGGAGTCTAAGCAGATTCATTTGATTCTGAGCTGCTCCAGTAAAGTTTTCTAAATGAAGAACCTTTTTTTGTGACCTATTTTCAGTTTGAACAATGCATTGAAGTTCATAGTGAGCTGAGAGGAAGGTCTGTCTGGACCATAAACTTATAGAATTGTTTTACTATTGAACAATTCTAATTATTTCTTTAGTAAATTCTCAGGAATGAATTATCTTAATAATTTTATTTTAGTTTTCATTTTTTCAGGAAAGTGCAGGCTGGCAAGTACACAAGAAGCCTTCAAATCTGCAGTAGGATGCATGGTGAGTGTTTGACTTGAATTTTGTGAACCTAAGACTACCTAAATAACATCTCATGTAAGCACTCATATTTAAAGCTCATTCAATGTAGCTGCCATTCAACATCCTGCTCTCTTTTTCCTCATGTATTACATTGCAGTGGAGAGAGTACAAGTTAATCAGCAGGGTGAGTTTCTGGTTGTAGGCTGTGAATCAAAGGGATGGACTGTCTGGGGAAGCTCTGGACCTGTGGGGGATGTAAGACGTTAGACATGCAACTCAGAATGGTTCAGGTATTTTTGCTTCTGATTTTGGACAAGGATATGTGCTAGATGTCGCATTTAAAGCATTACCAAGGCTATTTCCTGATGGTTCTGGCTTAGCCATGTTATACCTTATGGTGAGCACATCAGTACGGGTGAGTGCAATATAGCAAGGAAGAGAATTTGAACTTAATAGAATGTAAATAGGACTAAAAGTAGTACAATGTATTTCTGTGTGTCATTCAGAGGTAGGACATCTGTGTGGTTTTAAACTTTCTACTATTGTAGATAGAATTGAGAGGTTGTATTTGCACAGGTTATAGCATTGAATTGAAAAATGAAAACAATAGAAAATGCACCGTTGCCTCCTTATAATACATAGATGTGTGATGCATAATGATATTTGGAATTAATCAGTGAGGCTGTAGACCAGATGTGAACAAGTACCGTTAAGTCGTTGACCACAAGGAACATTTATTTACCTGCTTGTCTCCAGCGTAGCAATAAAATGTGTGGGTGCCCAGAAATGTGTCAGTCGTTCTGCTGTTGTAGTGTTATAGGACATGCTGTCCCTTTAAGTAGAAGTAGTTAGCTTTGAACACTGTTTTTAATGATTATGTGCTTAGTTACTTGATTCGTTAGCTTAAATAATTGGAAGTAAAATATGCAGGTTAATTCTATCATTTGTTTGTAGGTGGAAACTAATGAAAGTCCTGCTAATTTTGCAATTTTTCCTGGGGAAAGGGACAATATTTTTCACATTTCCTAGAGCACCCAGCCTCTTTTCTATGCTGCTGTTCAATAGGATGAACTAAGCTCTCTGAGATCAGCAAAAAAAATGTTTGAATGACATAGACTACTAAAAAGGATTTTAAAAAGTAGCTAGCTAGACATTTTAATAGAATAGGTATTTTGCTGGTGAAACATTGCTGTATAAGCAATTCTATTGCTTGAAGTCCACAGACTTTTAATACTCCTTTCATTATTTTCTATAATTTCACATCATATTTACATTTACCTAGAATATGCAAAGAATAAAATCTAGTCTGCTTTCATTTCTTAGAGGTGATCCTCCTATGCAGCCTTACCTTATGTTGACCTACATTTGAAGTGCAGCTCTCTGCTGAAAAGCTCACACTGTCTGTTGAAAGCAATCATTTAAAATGGACTTACTGCTCAGCATGCCCTCTCAGAGTGAAAAGTCAGCAAAAAAAAAAAAAAAAAAGCATTTCTGCTTTTTCCTGTGCACAATTTGGAAGTAATAATTTTAAAAAGAAATACAGGGTATTTGCATTGCATATTGTTGAGGACTGGTTGTTGGGCTTCTGTAAGAACATGGAAGTGTGTAATTGCCAAAGATGTGGTGGTGGTTTCACAGACCCCAGCAAAGTGGAGTGGTGGGGTTTATACCAGCAGAAAGCCTCTCCTGAACTGGTTAAGATCTGTTTGAATGTCGCTGTCTGCTTTTAGGAGGTGTGATGGATGCCTGGCTTTCTGAGGGTTCTGGCCGCTCCACAGCCAGGCTCGGCTTCGCCACACTAAACTTGCAGCTAGCAGCTACAGAGTCCGGGGCAAAGCGGCAGTCTGCAGCAGGTAGCCGGCTACAGACCTTCTCTGCTTCGGGACTCAAGGCAGAACAAGCACCCTCCAGGATCAGCGATGGCAGGCTAATTTCTCTCATTGAGCAGCGATAAAAGAGGCAGGAAGGTTCTTCTGTTGAGAGATTCCACATGGGAGCTTTATGTTCAAACTCCACATGTGAACAGATCTCAAGCTAAAAGATGAGGTGGGGAGAGTGCACCGGGGTTTTATATGGAGGTGGGGAAGGGTCCAGAGCCAATGGCTCGATGGCCTGGGGGCAGGGCATAGGCAGGACTGAGGTTAGGGGGCCAATAGGAAAATGGGGAAGGAGGAGCCTTGTAGGTGAAGGCGGGAGCCAACCAGAATGGGAGAACTCGGATATATTAACATAATTGAATGAAGCATCCTAGGGGGAAGTTATTTCTCCCCATAACCTGGGGGCTATCTCAGGGGTTATCCCACCCCATGGGTTCCCTGGGTTCCTTGCTACCTGGGCCTAACAGTCCCCACATTCAAAAGCAAGTGAGAGACATATTCCACCCTTCATGCTGCATAAGCAGTGCTGGTGAGTAGCATTGGAACAGGGCCTGAAAGTTGCACCAGATTCTTTTAGCTTTCCTGGCTGGCTCACTTTTCTTTGAAGGAAGCTTATTTGAAAGTGGTATTTATATATGTATTGACTGGCAAGGAACATTCTGGATGGAAACACTAGTAGCTGTGGGGCTAGAGACCTTAATTTCTTCTCTGATTTTCTTTGACTGTTAGCTTCCCTATATAAAAAATAATATTATTTTTGGTGTCAGTTCTGACTCCAAGTTTTCTTTAGCCATTATCAGGGCTGAAAGTACAAACAGTAGTAGGTGAGAAAGAAAATAGAATAACAAACTTTTGAGTATCTTAATCAAGAATTGTTGGAGACAATTGGAGAGGGATCAAGAATATAAGTAGTCTCCAGCCAGTGAAGTAATGGAAACTGATTTGTTTAACAGTGGAATGACACACAATCCATTTATCAAACTGTGGTGAAGAAAAGGTAATGTTGCTGTGCTTTGTGGAAATAATTTGCTGAGAAGGATTTAAAAAAGAAATGTTGGATAAACTGAAAATATTTTGCAAGATTTGAGACTTGCTCTAAGTTTTTTAAGTTGGTGCAACTCCTAGTTGAAACTGTGTTAAAATGGAGCACCATGGTAAGAAAAGACTGCCAGAACATCCTGGCAGGATGTTGAAAAAGCAGTGAGAATTTGCATGCTGCAGAGTAAATCAGGCTGTAAACTGAGAAGAAAAATAAAACAATAATATCTTTGAACCTACGAAGGAGCTTATAATTTAATTAAAAGAAACTTGTAAGAAATAATGCACAAGATTTTACAAATCATGAAAGAACAACCACTCTTAATCTGTGTCCAGGCTTTCGACAGATAACTGTGAGAAGTGAGAGAGGCGTACTGAAGCCTGAAAGTAAAAATAGTACTTGAGGAGCAAAATATATTTTATGCAGAAAGGAAAAGTAACTGTGAGAAGTTTTCCATAGACCTTTCTATCTACTTACCAAACTATCACCTTGAACACAAATGAAACTTAGATACCTGTAACTTTGCTCAGTCTTGCAGAAACCAATACTCTATAATGAAAGTTATGATAAAGGATGTGTGACTCAGTCACATTGGATCCAGAGTGGAGTTTGTCTTAGATTGTCCAGTGGGGGAACATGCTTACTCAATATGTGTGTGAGCTAAATGGGGTTGACTCAGGAAACAAAACTATGTGTTCTAGGGCTGAAAATAAGCCAAAAATTATTTCAGAAAGATATGCTATCATAGAATAACATTAACTGCTGTAGATGAAGGAGAGAAAAAAGCCAAACTAAGTGAAAATATAGAAAATCCTCTAGGACAGGTCAGATTTTCAGAAAGGATGTAAATGAAGCCATTAAGCAAAAAGTAAAATGGATCAGTGTGCAATGTTAACATGTTTAAAGAAAGGTAAAGGACTTGGTCTAAAACGGAAGCATTTTTGCATCTTATACTTACTCTATGGTCTTTCATAGGGTTAGTTCCACATTCTAGAAATAATGTGCCAGGATGCCACTCCTAAACATGTTGTTTGAGCCATAGATTCTGTGCTGAATACTAAATGTGTTAACTGCCCATAATAGACCTGTTTGATCCTTATGACTTGCCCTACCAAAATACAAGGCATCCAGGGGCTGTTCTAGTGTGTGGCGCTGTCAGCTGAAATGCTCCTTTGTGAGAGATGTTATTAGGTTCTAGGTTGTGAGGTCACTCCTGTTACAAAAGGAGAAACCTCAGTCAGATCCTGTGTTGCAGTGAGGGTTGATGTGACCTGAATAGCTGAACCTGAGGACACCTGGTGACTTTTGACCACTGGAGATGTTAGAGGGGTATCTGGAACTTCAGTTACCCAAGAGGGCATTATCCATGGGGAACCATGTGACAAGAGTGTGAAGGGCTGAGCAAAATATCAGAGATTAAAACTGCAGAAGTACATCTTTTCATATGGATGGTCCTAACACCGACTGCCTGACGGCTTTGATTTACATGTTGTTTTATCAAGACTCCTTTCTTTCAAAGGGAATGATTACAGCTTGTTAGAGCCTGACAGATGGAGTTCCTTCCCTGCTTCTCATGTTTCCTTTTCAAAAGTAATTTTGCTTTATGTACCCAATAAAAATATATAAAAATCATAGTCACAAGATTATATCGAGTGTTTTTCTTGATTGCTTTCACCTAAAATACTGCAGGATGTACTCTGTAAGGCTGGTGTCTAATATTACAGTGCTAATTGGATGTATTTTTTTCTCATCTGTATTTCCTCTTAAATATCAATGAAGTGCTTTGAAAATTTAATCAATGATATCAAAATGATATCAAATCAACTTTTGTTCCATATTTTGTTTTTCTGTTTAAAAAAAACAGCAAAAAATTGCTTCATCTGCTAGTTCTAAATTGGCTGCTTCTGCTCCTATAAAAAAGACCGTCATAAGAGACAGATGTGGAATCTTTTCTCCTCTCTTCATTATTGTTAATTGTTATGGCAGTTCTATTTGCCTCAGATTAATTTGGCCTGTGAGTGACCCCACTCAAAGAGCAAATATTAAGCTAATTCTTGAGAGAAGTTTGAAACTGTGTAGTTTGGAATACTTAAACACTTCAAAGTTTCCACTTGACGATAAAATTTCTCCTGGCCCATGAGGAAAACCCAAGGGATCCTGAATTTTCTACAGCTGTGAGAGGGACCAGTCTGGTCTTTGTTTTTGCCTCAACACACCGTTCATGTGAGCTTGCAGCCCTGTTCCCCAGGAAGGCTTCTCCTGGCAGCCAGTCAGGGCACAAACAGCCTCCACTCACCATCGAACTGCAAGTGCCCCCCTTCTCCCCTACTCACGGGTGGGAGGCGGAGGGGGGAGATAGCCGGATGCCCGCGAAGCCTGCTTTGCCCGGCTTCATGCACGCGAAGCCGTGTTATGGGAGGAACGCTAACACTTTAACACAACTGCTTACAACACGCGCTGTAGCCATTTTTACCTGGAGTTTGTCCTGGAGGGAACGGGTCGTACCCGTGGAGCCAGTTCGGCCCCCTGCCCCCCCCTCCCTGTTCCTGCTTTTCTGCCCGCATCTGCCTTGCCCAACTCCACCGCTCGTGAACCAGCCTGCAGCCGCCTGTCATCACGACGATCCGGAACCGAGCGCCGCGCTACCTGCACGCAGCAACAACCGCCGCCGTCCCGCTGCCGGCCGGCCGCCACAGCCTTGGCAGCCGCTGCCGCCACAGCCCGCCGGCAGCCCGCACGCAGCCACAGCCGCCGAGCCAGCCACGAGCCCGGCACGCCGTAGCCAGCCACACTGCCGTGTTTCGTGGCCGCCGCTCGCACCCAGGAACGCAGGTGCCTGTGCTCGGCCACACCGCCGTGTTTTCCCGCCGCGCTGTAGTTGCCGCCGCCAGCGCATCCTGACTACTCCACAAACGTGCCTAGCAACTCCAACAGCTTGTTTTTCAGCAATGAGAGAGACACGCGACTCGCTGCTGTTTGGAAACCGCGCCTATTCCGCCATAGGAGCTACGCAGCACGCACGCTTCATCTGCCACACTGCCGCTGTTAAAGGACTGTTGTTTGTTTTTTGGTGTTTTTTTGTTTGTTTGTTTGGTTGGTTTTTTTGGGTTTTTTTTGGTTTGTTTTTTTTTTTTGGTAACGCGTTCCCCGTCACCTGTTTTCTTCTTTCTCCCTTTCCCCCCTTTCTACTCCTTTTTCTATCCCCTTTAGTAAAAACACCTCCCCCGTTCATCAATGAACGGTTCTCAGATATGATAGTTGCTTTGTGCTTGATTTTCATCCGAGAAATCTGTCTAAAAGAATCCTTTCCCGTTTTTCCCTTTTAAAATCGGAACGGAACGTGCTGTTTCCTTGAGCCTTTGATATGGTAATTTGGTAATGGCCCTCTAATCTGGCTCACCAAATGCTTTTTTATAGTGATAGTATACATAAATGCAGAATCCCACAACTTCAGACTCAGGTAACTTGGCAGCTGAGTTTCACCTTCTATTTCATGGCTTTTCTGTGCCAAACTTTCAAATTCTGATTGGGAGCATGTCATGATCCTCTTCTATTCCCCGAAATGTTCTACATTTAGACACATTAAAAATCTGCATAGATAACTACCATCTAGAACTTTTCATATCTTTACCATTACCTCTTTTGGCTTTTTTTAGATTTTTTTTTTGCAAACAGAATTCTAACCTGTCACTTGCCATCTCATTGTGGTGGCATAGCAGGAAAAACTAAATTTTCTCACAAAATCTGAACTATGATAAATTGATTTTGTGTAGGAAGCATCTTGAGCCTGCTAGATTGCATAGCAGACTTATACACATTGAAAGGCGTACTTTAAGCATATATTACTGCGGTTTGGGCTGTTGAAAAAAATCATATATGAGTTTTGTTGTTCTGAAGAGGCAGCATTGTATTCATTGAGAGGTCCTATGAAGTAACGTCAATGGCATGTTCCACTGTTCAGTGCAGGGAAACTATCAGAAAATGAATTTTAAGGAGGAGAAAGCTCAAGGACTGCGTTTAATTTTATTTGAGCCTCTGGATATGTGTGGTCTTGTTGTGCAACTACAGATATTACAGAATGTATCTCTCCAGGAAAAGGAATATAAGATGATGATTCACATACTTTTGGGATAATGGATATGACACATAGTGGAGAATGCCATTACTTGCAATGGTCTAGTCAGATATTTTCATCACGGTTCTAATTCAAAGACCTGTAAAATCAGAAATGACCAAGTCATAGCCATAAAAGTCTTTATTTTATAAGTGCATTTTATAATTACAGCTCAAGCTGAAAATATAAAGTGAATTTCATGTTGTAAGAGATATTTGAAAGGATGTTTTAAGAAAAGTGATATGCAAATATGATTGAGGTTTGTAATTAGCTATAAATGCTTGTCTTCTGGGAAACTGAACTAGAGTAGAAACCAGAATGCCTTTTACTATCCCCCAAAAGGTTATAGAACATCAGTATTCTGAGATCCCAAGTGCTGGTATTTTTGGCTTTCATGAAGATTAGTTCATTTAATTATATTTAATTTATTGATTGAAATAAATTTAGTTGATTTAATTGTATTTAATTACAGTACTCAGTTTCTTGTTCAGAGTACTTTTGATGTATTAACAATTGTTGAAAATATTTTTCATACCCAAGATGAAATTCTGTCCACAGAGATGAGTGGCAGTATTGGCATGGGCTTGAAACAAATTGGTCTCTTATCTGCTAGACCCTCCTGTAAAAAGTAATTATATTGTATTAAAACAAGAACTCAATGAGCCAAATTTTCAGTGAAAAGACGAAATACTTGTTAAGTCAGATCTTTGCTTAATAATATGTTAACAGCATGGCTAACTTTAAAATAATGTCAGGTTCCTCAGTTAAAGATTCAGAAGCCAAAAAATGGCAGATCTTAGTCTTGCGGGTATGTAATATAGGAGTTCCTAATTAGATTAATATATACTGTCTCAGATCATACCATATGATGTTTAGCTGTCTAATTTATTGATTAGATCTCTTTTCCAAGCCTTTGTTCTTTGTACAATTCAAAATTCATGGTTACACGCAAAAATCTATGTAATGTATAGAATCCAAAAAAAGTAAGAAGGCAAATCTTTCTTATGGGGGAAAAACATACCTTATCTATAGAGATATCTTTACAAACTTCCTGCAAAAGGATCTTCTTATTTCCCAGATAATTTATAGTGATGCTTTTTAGTTTTTTACATCTTGTTTATAAAATGAACCTATCAATAAATAAAATTATTGTGATTAAATTATGAAGATTAACACCTTATATATGTATGGAAAGTGGATTTGTATTGATAGTTTTCTCTTGACACCAGCAGCCCTGTACTGGTGGTTTTCTGTGGTCTCAGGTGTCTTAAGGAGAGGTGAGGGTAAAGGTGGGAATAATTACTTTGCTAATAAAGTAATTCTATGGTATCAAACCTCCATCAAGAGTTATCTAATACTCCCAAAATGTATCCCCTCTCCTCAAAACTCTGTTCAAAGCTGAGTTAAGTAGTAGAGATTGGCACTAATGGTCATATTAGAGTAAATTGCATTGGAATGTTCAACGGAGGTATGGCAAGAAGTGAAAAAGACATTGATTTTTATCCATATTTGCAGTAATTTTGACCTCACAATGGTAATGGTAAGAGGTAAGTATACTCTATACGTAATGGAAGACTGCTTTTCCCAGCTGTTACTGCATTGGTGCTGGCTCTTTGATCCTTGCAATTCTAGTATATTAGAGGGTTTTTTGGTTTTTGGTTTTTTTTGAAGGGGTCTAAAACAGAGCCAGAACTCAGATTTTCTCACTGTGTATTTTTTAAGATTTAAAAATAAGTCTGGTTTGAAGCCACAGACACCTTATTTGGAGGAAGAATCACACTGATGTTTTACGTATGTTCATTCCTGTGATTAAAAGCTTTTTACATATGCATCCATCTCCTTTAGCTGCTCTGCTGTCTCTGTCTGAGAATAACAGTGCTATCAAAGTGACAAAGGCTAGGTTGTACTCCTAAGGGAAGTAATTATAGCAGCACAGAGCAGAAGGTAAAATTATCATTTGTTTGCTGTTTTATAATGCGGTGCCAAATATTTATCATAGTATTAGTAAAAGGCCATAAACTTTATGTAGATTTTAGAATACAACAGTAAATGAACTCGTACTGCAATGAAAAGCTAGGTTTTCATGAGACCCAAAAGAAATATGTTCTAACAATGGCTTAGCCACAGTATAAAATATTCAAGATGTAGTTTTCTGCTGTCTAGTTTCATACAAAAAAATTGCTGCGGATATTCTTACATGTTTGGATAGATTGTTCTCAGGCTAAGCTCTGTCAGAGCATGCTGTATCAGAAGGGAGGTGTCAGACATACATGAAAAGTAGGTAATGGTTTTAGGAAAAATCTGGTTTTAGGTATCTGAATGGTTTCAGAATCTGTATGCTTACCTTTGTCAGTGTAAAGGAATATTTTGTTAATCTGCAGTTATTTGGGATAGTCTGGACCATGGCAATAACAAGTTTGATCTTTCACTCTGTATGCACGTCACAAGGAACCACTAGGGTTTTGTGTCTTTTCCTTATATTCTTTACTGCCCTTTATGCAGTATGCACTGTGCTCAACACAGGTAGTTAAATATTTGTTCAGTGCATAGAATACTTAAACAACACGTAGGTGAGCTCTTCTTGCAAGTTAATTCACAGAGTGATTATCCTACTTTGAACAGGTGTAGTCACAGGAAATACACACACCTTGGTCAAACTGCATATTTTGTTCACATATGTCAGCCTCAATGTTTGTCCATCCCAGGGCAGGCAGGTTGCTGAGTCTGTGACCTGGCACATGTGGATCTCTTGGGGAACGTGCAGGCTTTGTGGACAAGTGGTGCAGGAGGGGAGCCCAAGCCTTGCCTGCCCCTGTGATGAGGCAGCCCCGTCCCATGGTGGAACAGCAACTGCGTAGGTGTTATCAGCTCTCTGCTAAGATACGACCTGATGAGGGCTGCATTGCATTTGTTCTCCTGTTCTACATTCCTCTGAAATCTTATCTGTCTGTCTGGTAAAATTTGGAGTTGTAACATAGCAGATCTTCAACATGATTTTGGTACAAAGGTTGTTAAAAACTCCAATCTGGGTTTCTTCTACCATGTTCTACAAATACTAATTGTTGCTCTGTGGATAACATATATGGCTCTTGAGCTGAGGTAAGGAGAATAAAAAAAGGCATAAATAAGAATAAGCATGAACTTCATATGCAGCATTAGGATCCATACGTTGAAGTATGTTATTAATTGTTAAATTCATGCTTGATGAAATCTTTGGTAAACATTCATGCCAGCTACTAATGAGTCATGCTCATACACTGAAACTAAAACCAGGAAAATAATGCTCAGCTCCGTAGAACATTAATTACTTAATTGTTGCATTGATTGAATTTTGTGTATTATGGTAATACAGATCACAAAATATCAACAAGTATGGTTTTGTATTGATCATATATCACAATTATATTATCAAATGTAATTGCATTCTGTGCTTTTTAAACTTGGTTCTGATATAGTCTTGTAGAAGAATCTGCTTTCAATAAACTTGGAATAAAAGTATTTAACATTACTTATCCATAACATGCTCCAAAGTACACTCTGATTATATTATATGTAATCAGTGTGCATTTATCCAATAAAAAAGAAATCCTGATTTCCAGATTACTGGGTTTAAGAACTTGTCTTTAAATTTTGAATTGAAATCTTTTGAACCATGAAGCATTTCTTAAATATATTATACTGCAAGATATCTTTTTAGCAAATTTATCCATATGATTAATGCATTTTTATAGGGCTGACAAGTGCTGTAAGCAGTAGTAGATTCCAGGTTGTACTCCCAGATGGGGGCAGCATTGCTTTAGAAAGAAAACCAAGAGTCTGGTAGTCCTGGACTGTTCCTTGAGGAAGTCCCGACTGTTCCATGATAAGCTCCCAAATCAGACTAATAAATCTGTGGGTTAATAAAATGTTAGTCACATCTACGTGCCCCATAATCACTGCTTGTTGACCCATTTGTCTGTCTTTAACCAATAAAATTCTTTTAACCAAGGATTCATCAAAGAGGAAATTTTCATAGGGAAAAAATTACAGAAAAGCTAAGAACCAACCATGCTTTTTTTCTTCTTTAGCTCTGGTAGATAGTTTATCCTTAAAAATATGCAGCTATTGTTAATCCTGTCAGGAAATTCTTGGCATTGCAACTTAAAATATTCTTCAAATATCACCCTGTGTTTTCCAAGAATTTCTTATTGCCAGTGTTTGGTTATGTAAAGGACTGGAAGAAACAAGGCTGGTGATGTAGGGATTGAAGATGACTAAGTTTACTGCCAAGAACCTTCAAAAGCACCATCCTCTGGGAGTTATCTGTGGTGCATTTTTCGGTTTTCCATAGAGAAAAATTCCTTCAGTCAGACAGGTGTTTATGCTCTCTCACCTCCCCTGTCTCAGAGGATCACTACAGCACATGGAAAGGTATCTTTATTGATCCCAGAAAATGGGGAATACCTTGAGTAAATGGCAGAAAAAGGAAGAAAGGAAAAAAGATAAAAGAGCAATTAAATAATGTTTCTGTTACAGATACAGCCTAGACCAGTTTCATTGCTTGGAACAAGATCGTCATATTTCTTCAGTTGAGTTCATTGTCAGTGTTTCCGTAGTGTAAAGATAAAAGCTGCACAAAGCTATTGAATTTTTAAAGGCAGTGTGAGGAAACTTTTTTTGCAGGTTGTTTTTCTGTGGTTAGAGCAAAGTGAGAGGAGAGATATCCTGTGGCTGCTCCTGTGGAACTGCCAGAAGAATTAGTCTTGAAACCTGCTGCCAATTGCTTCTTCATTTGTTAAGTGGAGGAATGCATTCCTCATTCAGTCTGAAAACAGAGGTGTGGCAATCAGAAGATTTGCATCTTTCTTTGTATTACCAAGAATGGTGATCAAAGTCTTGTAAGAATAATTGGTGACACTTGCTGCAGAAAATGTCTTCTTTCAAACAGGTTAACTGTCAGCTATAAAATTCCTTTCTGAGACAAAAGCGAGCTGGAGAAATGTACCTGGAAAACTTTGCATTTGTGTGCATGAAGTTTTTGTGAAAGTGTACATAACCCAGGGTATTTGGTATATATGTATTTAATATGTACATTTTAATATGTACATATTATATATAACATGTATCTTTAATATAAACATTTGTATTTAAAAGTGTGCATTGTTTGGATGTACAAAAGCCTCCAAAGTGTGTTATAATGGGGATGGAATTATAATTATGACAAATAGGGAAATTACATATTTCCCCTCAGACATGCCTGCCTTCCTAATATGTGCCATCATGCTTATATGTGAAGAATTCCACAAAAGTGTTTGTGGCAAGGGCTTTTGGCTTTGTTACGAGTGGGGACAAGGTCAATAGAGCAAACACCCTACTCTTTTCCCTCCAGTTTTGGAGGTTTATAGTTAATTAGTTGAACACTATGTTGAATATGTTGAACACGGTCTGAAATGCTACCGTGTGTTCTGGGTTATATCACAGCTCATGTCACAAAAACATGTCTCTGGTACAGCAAAGGGTATTGAGGTCTAGATAAGGTTGAATAAGGCTGAAATCATTCTGGATGACTGAACAAATTAACTGTTGAACATACAGGATTGCCTCCAGCAGGTGTAAAATTATATTATTTTCAACCTTTGTGCAAGAAGTGCAAAAAGAGTAATTTTGAGTTGCAATTAGAAGACTATATCCAAGTACTTCCTAGGGAGAGAAAAGCTAGAGGCAAGGTGTGGAGGCACCATGTTCACATAGCTTGTTTCATATCTCAGTCTGCATTGCAGAGAGAAGTTGCAATTACAGCATACAAAGGCACTCCTGAGTAGTCTTTAGCCAACTCAGCTGAACACTGATGCCTTAAAGCCATGGTAATATCATCTTCACTAAGGGAGGGAACATTCAAAAAAGTTAGTGGCACCCTTTTTACTGAAAATAAGTCTGAAACTGTGAGAATGGGTATTAAATATGCAGACTAATACTCTTTAATGTAACACAACTGATGGTAAATTTGAGAGCCATCTCCCTAGGTGGGTGTCTTGTGCATGTGTTATTCCTAATATGACTTAATAATGACACTATTTATATAGTCACTGTTGGAAAAGCTCTCAAATTCTCAGAAATTACTTAGAGAGTAAGGAATGGGTCTGAAATGACGGCATTTCTTCTTTTACCTGGTTATAGTAGATAGGCTGTTGTTCTAAGACCAGTTGATAAACCTAGTAATTTGCTGGATTTTTTTAAATAAAACCTCTGCTTTTTCTTGCATTTGCTTCAGGAATATTATGTGTGAAACAAAAAATGGCTGCATATATTTCAAGATATTTTGTGGCTATGCACATCTGCAAAAAATGGAGGACCTAGCAGAGCACTAAATATTACAGTACACAAGAACAGGATTTTCTTGCTCTTCCCTTTTTGTGGTAGATTCTTATAATTGGAACAAGTGAGCTGAGCTATTAAATAGACATGGTTGTTTTGATTGCTCAAAATATTACTAATGTTTTATGCATGCAGGTGGATTGCAAATGTATCATGACTAATTTATTTCTCAATTAATGTTAGTCCATTAACTAAAATATTTGTCTACTTGGATTTATTTTTTTTAGATAGTAAACTAACTCTGGTTTTATGCAGATGCATTTCAATTTCCTCATTGAAATAATATTTGCAGAATAAAAATGCTTTATCAGATTTATATTGGTGAAACTCCATTGGCATTAGCCATATCTGACTGTTAAAATCCACCAGGTTTTATTGCACGTGATTGACTGTAGTGATCAGTGACTGAACACTAATATTGTGTTCTTCATAATTTCAGGGTATGAATAACATTCACCAATATATATAGCAGGTAAATGGAAAACTTATCATTAAAATAAGTTTTTATTTTTATGAGTTTATTTTTATAATTTATTTTAATAAAACTTGTTAAAATAAGTTGTATTTTAGAAAATTATTCTCTTATTGTCAAAAAGGAAATTTGTGTAGAATGCAATTTTTAAATAATGTTTGCTGTATTTTACACTTATGCAAGCTTCTCTTTCCTCTTACTATTCAGAAAACCTGTAGTACCAAAGCATCACAAATTGTTAAGTTCAAAACAGTTTATGAGGAAATTTATATGCAAGGAAGATATGACTACCTTGATATCTTTAATTTATGACATGTTCAGTGCTAGTAAAGTATATAATTCTTGATTGGAGAACAGCAGAAGAGGGTTAGTTTTTGTCATACAGCCTTTTACGCTCTTATATCATGGAGTGGAAGTATGGGAGACAGGGGCAGTGTGTTACTTTTAGACCTTTTATTTAATTTTTAACAAAGAAGTATAGTTCATGTCTTTACTTTTAAGCTACAAACCAATTTCCTCTTTTCATGATGTGTATAAGGCAGAGTGCTGGTCCTTTCAAAAGATGTCATATATTTGCTAATGTAAGTGAAACCAAATGTGTGTGAGATACAGCATGATGGTACCAGGATGTTGTGAAAGCTATCAAGAAGTTAATTAAAAGTAGAAAACACCATGGAATTTCCGGTGGAAGCTTTTTCATCATAAAGAGCTTAATAGTGTTGGTATCAATCAAGAATTTTGGTGACCCAAATCTGTATTTTTGCTTCTGGTCAAGGAGCAAGAGTTGTTAAGGTATGGGACATCTGGATCCAGCTGAGTGACCAGATACTGACGACTGCTCTTGCAGCAATCTCTCCTTAACTTGATGTTAAACTTTCTGGAAAATGCCCATTTTATCCTCATGTAGAACAAACTTCTCAGCATTGAAACATTTTCATTGAAATGGAATTTTTATTTTTGTAGCTGATGTACAGGTTTTGGCTGGGGTAGAGTTAATGTTCTTCATAGTATCTGATATGGGATTGTGTTTTGGGTTTATCCTGGAAATGGTTTTGATAACACAGGGATGCTTTAGCTATCGCTGAACACAATTGTTAAGATCTTGTCTGGTCTTTACCCCATCCCACCAGCAAGGAAGCTGAGGGTGCATAAGAAGTTGGGAGGGGACACATGGGACAGCTGACTTGCACTGACCAAAGGGGTATTCCAAACTCAATCCATGAGTTTTCTCGTTTTTACTCTTCAGATTCTATCCCTGATCCTGCTGGTGTGGGAGTGAACAAGTGGTTATGGGGTGCTTAGTTGCCAGCTGGAATTAAATTACACCACCTGCCCAGTCATTTGAACCTTGCACTTGTGGTGAATCTCTCTCCAGGGCAGCATCTCCTCTCCTAAGGGCATAGCAGCTAGACCATATTTTATTGTTTCTATCTTTATCCTTCATCAGCCCTCTCTCATATATTGTTTCTACATCTCTTTGCAGCTTTCCCCCACTCATATATTGGTGTGGAGAGCTGCTCAGTAAACCAGACTTAGCAGTCAGTTTATGTCTGGAAAAATAAAAAGTAGGAATGCCTACCCCTTTTACAATTTCTCCTACTTACAGTATGTATAAAGTGCTTAGACCGACAAACTCTTTACATATTCCCTAGGTGTCAGGGTGAAATGTAATGTCTTAATAGTCAAAGCTATGTGAAAATCCTAACCTGAACAAAACTCAGTTCAATGAGGGTTTTCTTCTCGAGGCAAAACTCAGCTTCAGTTATCAAGAGCATTTGCTTGGGTCCAAAGCTCTTTGGCTTTACCTGGAGAGCATACATTGTGCCATTCATGTTACCTACCTGTGCTTTGTATTTTTCACTGGATAGTATTTCATCAAGTCTGCTAACTAGAAAGAACTGTAATACCAGTTAACAACTTTTCACTTAGGACAATCTCAAAGTTAGGTTCTGGGAGGCTTTTTGTTGTCTTCAGAAGCAATATATTTGAACAAAGCTTGTTAACCCTTCTGAAAGATATGTTCTGCTTAAGCTCTAAATCATTTTGAACTGTTTTGCAGTTCAGGAATAGACTTTGAGATATACTTTTTTTTTTTTAACTTAAACAATTTCTAGCCTGATGATTTTTTTTAACCAAAAGTTTCCTATTTTCATCTTAGCTTTTCATCTTTCTCAAATGATAGCGAGTGCTTTGCAAGACGAGAAGAAAATGAAGCGAAAGTTCTGTAAACAATATCTCTTGTTCCTTTTTTCTTTTTTCTCTGTTTTTCCTTGGAAATCTGTACCAATATTACCATTTTTGTGACCTGACTTGATTTTAGAATAAGGTAGAGAGGAAATTTCCTAAGCAGCAGCTTTTCAAAGAATTGGAAGCATGTCCATAGAAACCTTTCCACTAACTTTCTCAGTTTCTTCCCAAAAGTGAATGTTTCTATGTCACAAAGAAGAGAACTGGGAAAAGAACCTGGAAAATTACTAGCTATACCATTTCTTATAGGCATAAATAGCAGATATGGAGTAGGTAATTTCTCTTACCTTTGAAATTCCTGGCTGTGTACATGCAAATGAACTTGGTGGGGGTACCTGTAATTCATCATTAAATAGTTCTATAGTCTCACTGAATTTTTATGGTTTCATGAAGTATCTAATTAAGTCTCTCGTAATTTTGTAAATTTTTTTTTTAATGTAAATCTTTGCCTCTCTATACACATATAGGGAAAACATGGAAGACAAAAGTGTGTAGAATTCAAAAATGAAATTATTTGTGAGCCAAAAAAGCAACTATTTAAAACTACAGGATGACAGTTTCATAAATTAATATTGTGGTGGGAATATTGTTATCTAAAGAACTTCAAGATTTTATTTTCTTATTTCTTCTTTATTGGTGAAGATAAAAAATGAGATTAGTATCTCCTACAGAAATTGTACTCCTCTTAGTTCATCTGTTTATATAAGGAGATTTAACTAAAACTTTTGCCTTCAGTTTTTGAAGGCAGCTCAGTGGTAAAGTATGGCCTTTATGGACTTATCATGGAGCATGTACTACTGTGCAGAACGACCTGAAGAAAGAATTTTATATGATGACTTGAAAATGTAGGGAGGGGGGAAATAATACTGAAAGTTGCTTAAATGTTTATTGGAGTAAATTTGTGCAAGGATGGTGCCTGTGGTAAATTTGGCTGGTGAATGGAGCTGCTCTGTCTGAACAAATGTATGGCTGCATTTCATGTCATATTGAGTACACCTACGCTTACACCAGCCAGGAAGAGCAAAGGAACAAACAAACTCTCTTTCCATCCATTTTCTTCCACTCTGCTGATCCTTAAGATGGCCATTACAGCTAAGGGCACAGCTTTATTGGTGAGCCTGATATGTGCAGTGCTCTACTTGATGCCTCAGATGTTGGATTTTGGTCTTACTGGTTATCTTTCTTGCGAGGAAAACAAATATTTCTTCTCCATAAATCAGAAATTTGATAAATTTTAAATTTTTGCATTTATCATTAAGATTTAAATTTTAAAAGGTATATTCTGTGTTCTGTTTGTTACCCTTAATCAGCACTTTTCATGTGCCCTTTAAGTGCAGCAAAGAGCCCAGTGACTCTTGCAGGTTAAGGGCGTTGTCAGTGCAGATCAGCGTCACCCTGGGAATGGTGTATGTAGCTGAGCAAAGAAGACATGGTCAGGGTGAGCAGAGGGGTGAGAGTGTCAAAGATTTCATACATGTTACTTTTGAGAAGCTATTTGCTAGTTCTTAGGTTGTCTTTTCTGACCCACTGCGTGAGTCTTATTTGATATCTCTTGTAATCATTAATGAAAAGTCATGAACCATTTTGCTTACTGGATGGATGATCTAGAAGAAGAAACCCTTTATTTCAATCCTTATGGTGTATAAAATTACTTGACGCAAGTTTGCTACACAAGAGTAAGTGACAAATAGAGCAACTTAAAAAGCCCCATACCAATAGCCACTGTTCTTAAGAATTTGTGAAGTCTTGCGTGGCAAGTTTCACACACACCAACTCTGGCATTTTTATGTATGCCAGGTGTGTACACAAGTGCACTGGAAAGGTGAAGGTGGCCCAGGTTCCTAACTAGGTGTCCCTTTCCATTCTAAATCCTATTTAGAACAAACACGTGTTTTTGTCTGTAGGAATAGGAGCAATGCAGCTGTTTGGAGACGCAAGGGAAAGTTTGAAGCTGTGGGCTCCAGTGAGTACACTCAGCACAACACGCTTTGCTGTGGCATTAGGCCCTAAACAGAATAAAAAAATAAAACTTCCAGGGTAGTTCTTCCCCATAAACAGAAATAATGGATTGTGACTTGCCTGATAGTTTTCAGGGGCTCCAAAGCCCTATTACAACCTGTTGGTTAAAAAGAAATATGCTTTATAGAAATCCACTAAGAAAGGTCTGCCGTTGTGAAAATGTAATTCCGTGTTGGTTTATATATTATACAGTACTGGAAATTTAATATGTAATTCATCATATGCAATTGTTGCAATATTGTGTTGCTACAGCATGCAGCTAGGGGCAGCTGGTGTTCCTCAGATAAGCTTTATGTGAATAAAGTAGATGATTTTAACAGAATCTGCTGGATGAATCATTGTTAAGAGATTAGGAGCCCAAAAAATTGAAGGAAGAAGCCTCTAGGAAAGTGATTGCCAGTTGTTAGATAAAAGAATTACAGTAACAATGTCGTCCATAAACTTGGTTTCTGGCTAATTATTCATAATGTTACACTCAAAGATGGAAATGGAAAGGGAGATAACACAAGCTATTACAGTAAATGTTAGGACTTACGGAAGGGAATGTTCTGTTTCCATCTTACCATATTTGCTGTAGATTTTCCATATGTGGAAGTCTTGCTGCCACTCCAAAGAGCTGAGCTGTATCAATGAGGCTGCTAATTTTTTACTGTAAGATGAATGAATAAGGCATTCATGGGTGTTCATTGAAAAATAATAACGCAGGAGAGCCATGCCAGCTTATTGCTTTATGCCACCACAAAATAAATGGATTAATAAGGTAAACAATAAAAGACAGGATAAGAAGTCTTGTTCTGGAGAAATAATAAAAAAATTCAATCTTTCTTTGGCAAACATGTCTGAAAGCAGCCTGTTGTGCCGGAGTTTTACAAGGTACTGAGAACCTGATATAATGTTGTATGTTGGATGTGCTACAATATCCATAGCCTTATGACTGAGCTGAAGAATGAATGTCAACTGTGATTGTAGTTTTCTTGCTTCTGACAATTTGTATCAGATTTAACCTCTCTTTGAGTCTACTTCTTCATTTGGTTTTTAGGTTAATATACACAAAATAGGTGTAGTGTATGCTTACGCTTGGCTTTCATGAACGTTAGTTAAATATCCATGCTATCACAATCATAGTCCAACCCATTCCTATTAGAAAATATAGATAATTGGTACTCCAGGAGCAAGGAAATCACATTTAGAACTGAAAAAGCTGCTATCTCACTGAAGTGTCAAATGTGACTTATTTGTGCACAAACTTAGAATTTGATCATGGTTCTGAATTGATCAAACTTTTTAACCTCTTATATTCCATATATACTCCTCTTTGTTAGGAAGCGGTTACTGAAGATGGTGTTAAAATGCTAATGTAAATTTGACCTAAGCTTTTTCTCATCTCACCATTCTGCTCATGTATTTTACAGTCAATATTACTGCCGCTGCCTCTTCTCATTGAGTGCAGGTGCCTTAAAGGAAAAGAGAGTTCTGAGGGAATTCCCTCTTGAGACACAGTCTACTCAATCAGAGCCTGGAGAAATTAGAAATAGCAAGTGAAAATGCAAAAACCCCAGTGTAGGTGAAGACTGGATAACTGCAGTGTACATAAGCAAGCAAGTGCTCACAGACTTGGTTACTAACTGTCAAAAAAAGACAAAATGCAACTAAATGGCTCAATTTCCAGAAATGGGACCTCTTTATTGAGTGCATGCAGTTGCAAATGCTAAACTAGTCACACAGGCAGACTTTTGCCTGCACATAGCCATTGAGATACTTACCCTACTACCTAGAAGGCATTAATCATCATGGTAGAGGTCTACAGTGTGATTTTAGGGAAATGAAATGGAAAAATCGCTTGATCAGAACACATTAAATTTACTTTTTTTAAAGTTTGCCTTGAAGCAGCAATTGATGACAATAGCACTTTTGCTTTTTCTTGCTTATCTTAATTATAGAATTGAGGTATCTGCATCTATACAATTGTATTCCAGATGTTTAAAGTTCTTTTGTATACAAGGAAAATTGTATTGCAGTGAAAGTCTATTGCAATAAAGATTGTCTTTAGTGATGGGGTTGAGAACTAATGTGGGACACATTTGCCTTTCCATCTGAATGAACATCTCTTGCAGGTTTAAAAACTGTAATTTTGTATTGTCCTTTTTTCTTTCTCTTTTAATCTTCTGGGAGTTATTGATGTCAATGGAAGATAAAGCTGTTAAAACTAGTGTAGCATATGACTCCAGAAATAAATGGAATAACTGACTTTAACACCATAAAATATTTATAGTTAATTCTGCATGCTAGTTACTTTCAAACTTTGTGCTTGCTGTTCAATGTGCAACAGCAGTCTGAGTTACAATCCACTTAATGATGTTAGAATACGGTAAACAAGCATTATACTACTGTGAATATTTGAGCTAGAGTATGTGCTTGAATTTGGAGTTCCTGCCATTAGAACTGACTGAGCGGGTGTTATGCAAGTTGCTGTCCCTCCACTACAGCTTTATCTTCACATTAAAATAAAGCTGTCTATTATAATGCCCTGGTGATGGTTTTTACAAGCCAGTTTGGGGACATGGGATGTCAGGCAGTCAGAAGTCAGTATGAGGTAGGGGCTGTTCTTGGCAGGGAGCAGTGGGTAGCAGCCAGTACCAGTAGCTTGTTCAAAGCAGGTCTGTGTGCTCACTGGTGTGACCCTGGGACCCTTAGACTTTGTACCAAACCTATTCCTAACAATTGTTGAGCCACGGGCAAACTAACTATCCAGCAACAGTCACACAGACGGAAAGTTTCTTCACAGTGGAGTTGAGAAATTTTTCATTTTGGCAGTGTTTGGGGCTTCTCTAATATTCAGCCTGTAGGGAGGCCAATCAAAGGAAGTGCAGGCTGCAGCAAGAGCATGGCTGTGTTTGGGCAGTGACTGTGAGGTTTATTGGGTAAGGCTCAGCCAGTGCTTGTGGTGGAGAGAAGGCTTGGGGTCTCAGTCTTTGTGGGGCTGAACAGAGGCTGTCAAATTATGTAATGCCATTATTTTCAAACTAGTCATTTCTTGAGAGTAAGTAGTAAAGAGAAACCAGGGAAGTCAAACAGAGTTTATGCTCTAGAGAAATAGGATTGATTTTATCTCCATCATAATCATGTTGAATTTTACTGGATTTGTCTTCAGCGAGGTTCATCAAACATTCACTCCAGATACTATATGGAAAAAAGAAGTGTGTGTGCATTCAAAGGTCTTTCTGATATGCACTTTGTCATTCTTGGTTTTGTCTGTGTTTGTGATTTTATAAGGTTTTGAGTGTAATGTTCTTGTTTTTTGGTTTTTTTTTCCTCTTTTATGTTGTGGCCATGTGATCTCAGCTGGAGCCTGAGATGTGGCTATGACTGACAGCATCCCTTAAGCAGGGGACAGTGAGTGAGAAAAAACTGATTACCTTCACATTATTGTGTGATAATTAAAGCTGTGATCTAATTAACCTTCATTGCCATTATGTGGGTCTTCTGAGAAAACCATTTCTTAGTGGTGTTCCCTTGCTTAATCAAAATTGCAAGGAAGTGGATAATTCTGAACTAGGACTTACCTGAATGGCTTTTAATATCCGTCTCTGTAGCACTGCCATGTGTCATCATCTTCATTACCTCTAGTGTTACTGTTTTTATGTATTTGTCATCCTAAATTTACACTGGAATTACATATTTACCTTGGAAATACAAAGCCATTTAAGTCCTCTGAAATTTTCTATGCTTAGGAAGAGAGATTTTTAATGCCTAAAATGGGATGGAAGCAGGAGGAATTTAGGAAATACACATTTCAAGAAACTGAATTAGAACAACTGATCTTAGTAATCTGATTGTAGTGAAAATTTTCCTGCCATACCTTTTCTCTTACAGTTAACAGGATTCAAAATGATGTGAAGTTTCCCTTATTGAGTCCACTTCTGTCTTCCTCCCTTTTTTCACAGTGGCTTCTCAAAGATTTAAAGAGGCAGAGAGGGATTCCTCTTTAATGACATCCTTTATTCAGACTGCAGCATGCCGCTTTCTAATTTAGGGTGCATTGCCAGAATCCTTCTTAGCTAAATTCTGAAGTACCAGCTTTAGATTTAGTGTCAGCAGTCAGGAAAATGACTCAGAGGAACTCAACACCTTGGATACTCAGCTTGGCAGAATTCAACACTGGGGATTCCAAAGCAGGAAGAAGAGAGTTGGGGGGTATCTAGTGTTTAGAGGTGTCGTGGGTTTACCCAGGAAGGGTCAGTCTTGCAAGTGACCTATGGTGCAGGAAGCAGTACACCTTGCTTCCTGGGAAACAGAGCCAGTGACCAGCTAGTTTTGAGTATTGATGGGTGTATAATCCAATTAAAAGTTGTTCCGCTTCCAGGGAAAAAAACCATATTTAAGAGAGATACACCTGAGAAAAAGCCCTTTTTCCTGTCCTGTTGCTGCCAGAGAAGCAAGTCCTGTGCTTCTCTCTCTGGTAAGAGTGGGCCTTTGCCTTCCCCCCCCCCCC
>VZTJ01003940.1:843632-925027 GCA_013397795.1 Orthonyx spaldingii
GGGAAAGCTACTGGTGTGGGAGGGACGTTCCACAACAAGCAGAGATCTTTTTCTCCTGGGCGGCTGCTAGTTGTGAGACTGAAAACCATAAGAACTATATTTCTTGTGGAGAAGTCAACGTGGTAAAGCAGGAGAAAACTCCTCTCCCTAAATGAACTGAAGAAAGACTAATTTAGAAGTGGTAAACTGACTGAAAGTCAAAGTGTTGTTTTTTTGTATTGTCATTGAAAAAATGGAGAGGTGGGAAGGGCAAAGGTGTTCTGATGGTTTTGTTCTGGTTCTTAATTTTTTTTTTTCCTTCCTTTTAGGTCTGTTAATAAACTCTCTTTATATTCTTTAAAGTTTGAGCCTGCTTTACCTACTCCTAAACCTTATCTCACAGCAAAATTAAATAAAATCTGGTAAGTGTACTGGTGTTTAGCCAAAAAACTCAAGTGAATGAACTCAAACCACTACAAGAGGGAAGTGAAAGAAGGAATAGAAAAGCCAGCAAAATTGTATGAAAATTACAATTGCACATTTTCAAGTGATAGAAATAATGCTGGTTTTTTGTGGGAAAACAAACAGGAAGGAGAGCATGAAAAGCATGATTTCTTCCTATAACTAGGATGATCCTAGATGTATTCTTTTCAGCAAAATAATGTAGATTCAACCAGGCAGTCTATTTTGATTTTTATAAATCACTATATATGATTATTTAGCAGCAAAAAAAATACAGAAAACTCCCCCAAAGACTGCTAGTGTTGCTACTTTTGGTGCTGTAAATTCTAAAGAGAAATACATTGTAGTTCTGTTCTGTAAATAATATTTAAATAGAAAAGTATATATCATTAATATCATCACAAAATGGTACCTTTCAACCTACCTGCTAAAGATGAGAAAAACAGAAGACTTCAGCTGTATAGGAACTTTATAAAATGAAATCGCTATATAAAATGACAGTTACAGTGATACATTTGAACTCTGCAGTAGGATGATCCTATAGCCTTTTTTCAGTCCAGTAATGCCAGAAGGAACCTAAAATATTCTACCCACTCTGACCTGCATTGAGCAAAGCTTTTCATGCTTTGTATTAATCCTGCAATTTTGTTTCCGTAGTGCTTTAAGGATTTCTGTTAGTACAGAAAATAAAAATAAAACTGTAAGGACAAAGTACAGCCTGAATCTGTCCTCAGTGGAGCAGGTGGAGCTGACAGAGCTCAGCTGACTTTGTTATGCTGTCTGACAAGATAGGCTGCCTCCAGGTAAGCCTGGCAACCCAGGCTGAATAGGTTGTACTATTCATCCTGATGTCTTTCTTATCTACTGATGTGAATACACTGATATAACAGGCCTAGTGTTAACAGTTTGGCTAACAGGCTCACACAGCTGTATCTTTGGACTTAATCTTGTGGGACTAAACTTCTGATGGTGAAGGTGCAAAAACATAGGAAAAGATATTTGTAGGCCAAAATTTACCTTATAAGACCTATGCAATGCCAACCATTTAAACAGAGTTCTAGATATTTTGTTTATTGCATCCTAACTTGTCAGAATCAAATTCTACTCTGTTCTGTTAAGGAAAAGAACTAAAATTCCTTATGAGCAAAACTGATGGAACACAGTATCTGATGGTTTTTTTTTTTTTTAACCATCTCCAAGTTTTTTATAAGATGAAGCTATTTTAAACTTGTGTGACATTCTTGTATATTCAGATGTTTGTGATGTGTCCTTAGTGACTTGCAGTGTACAGCTATTTTAAATTTAAGTTAGATTTTAAAAGGAAGCATTTAATAAGTCTTTACATATCTTTAGAACTAGAAGTAGTGTTTGGTATCTGTCACAATGGGAATTTTTAAAATACATTAGATATCTGATGTGTTTATGCCTTTGAAATTTTTCTCTAAACAAGTTTTAGTTCTTGTGGCTGCAGCATGTGACAAACCTTTCTTTGCTTCTTGCCTCTGTCAAGGAGATCTGCTGTAATCAAAAAGCAAAGCAAAGAAAAACCAGAAAACCTCTTAAAGGATTTTTAAAATCTGAACACATGGGAGGAATGTGCTGTTTTTCTTTAACTTCTATGGTTAACAAAAGTCTGAATTGTTGATGAAACCTGTAGCTTTAGATGCTCAAATTTATATCTGTATTCTAGTAAATCACTATTATGGTCTTGTCTTCCATTAGTCTTTAGCAGTACTAAGATATTTCTAAAAGACCATGTCAGCCTGTTGAGTCCATTCAACATCTGCTGTTTTGCTATGGGAAACCAAAGTAATAGTCAAAGTATTCTTTCAGATCTGGGAGTATAATGGCTCTTTACAAATGCTGGTGTAGTAGCAACTTACATTACACAAAAAGAACAGGAGAGATCTGAGTAGTGTCAGGAATAGTGTTTAAATCTTTCTGCTGCAGCCTGTTTCTTATGAAATGGTGAGACCTGGCAGCAGCAGATCATTGGTAATTCATTAGCATTCATAGCTAGGGGCAATAACATGCTTTTGCTTTCCCTATCTTAGCATTTTGATTTTCATTGCACCCTTAGTGCACATTTCTAGGAACAAACGAAGATTTGCAGGGTTCTAGTGTTGCACATGAACTGACTTCCCTACAACATCTGCTGCAAATGGGAATCCCTTTTTAGCAGTAATATTTTCTTATTGTGAGGCTGACAATAAAAAAATGAAATTCTTGCTAATCATGCCAGAAGTTTTAATAAGTAAGTTATTTATAGTTTCACACTAAGAGTCTGCTTCCTCAGTGATATAAATCAGCATGAAGCTTTTTAGCTGAGAATATGTGTTCTCATGTGACAAAACCATTGACTCAAATCTACCTTAAAAGAATTTTGTTCCCATGACAGCCTAGCAGGGTAGAAGGCCTGTGTCTTGATAAATGCTTTGACATTGAGTTTGAAACATTGGTCTACTCTGTTGCAAGGCTATCAAAAAGAAGCTTGTCTGATATTTAGTGGTTGTAGGAATGGTTTCCAAAACAAACCAATTTCAGCAGATCTGGGAGGATGATGAGGGAAAGGGAAGAACTAGTCAAAGATTTATTATCAAAAATTAAATGCTTTAATTACCAAAACCGAAAATGTGTAGTGTAACTTGGTTAGTGGAGTTACTGAGTACCCCTCTGAGGGTATTTAGCAAGCCCATTTGGGTACTGGAACTGACTCTCTGCCAAGCTTTAGCAATGTAGATGTCTTTACCTTAGTTTGGTTGGAGAAGTAATCCCATGTTTGACAAAAGCTAACAGACAAAAACTGTTTATTTCATGCCAGCCCTGGCTCTGTTAGGCTAATAAAGCTGCTCTGTTTGGATCTAGAAATAGTGCAATCCATAAAGAGATGATGGGACATTGCTAGGGGTGCTAATCTTCTTGAGACTTGGTATTTGAGACAGCCCAAGGAATGCCAAAGGTACCTCTTTTCTATATTCTGCTACACTCCAATGTACAAGAGAGATAAGATGACCTCCTTCTCGCGTATTAATTTATGAACAGGAACACCATTTAATCACAGAAAGGAAAGCTCTGTGGACCATTCCAGACAGCAAATTGCTGCAGTATCCTTGTTCCAGCTGTAATCAGTTGCTTATTGTTGTGGGCAAAAGGTTATACTCACAGCAGTCCTTTAGTAGAAGTTATTTTTGGGAGAGGAGAGAGATCAGAAATTAACCTTGTTCCTTGGTAGAGAATTTATAAAATATTTATTATAATTGTCTTAACAACGTATAAGGTCATGACCATTTCGTGTAAAATGAACAGCCTGTTTTCCAAAATGACACAGTAGTATTAGGGCAGAGATTGGAATTGAGATTCCTTGCCCAAGCAGCAGGCCAAAGGCTACCTCAGGAAAGCTGAATTCAAGCATAACTCTTAGTGGAATAAAAAATTAGAATTCCTCTTTAGAAATGGTAAATGCACCATCTGAGGTAAGCTGTTTTAGAATTTAATAATTTTTTACCATTTGTTTGGAAAGTTTACACTTCCTGCAGTTTAACTGGATAGGCTCCAACTTGCAATTACTAGTTTTTGTATCCTTGTCAGCAAATGCTAAATACATCATATACCCTCAGTAACAGATATTTTTCATCACATAATTCTGTGTCAAGTGATAACCAGTGTACAGCCTTCTCTTGGACAGTGGAAAAAGGACCTGAGTTTAAAAAGCTTTTCCTGAGAGGTGCTAAAAATTATGACTTATAAGCCCATATTTCTGTTATTTTGGACAAGCAGTTATTTGCCTAACATTTAGCTACCCAGCTTGGCAAATGTTGATATGAAACTGGTCCTCTTCTGTGCATTTTGTGTAACTTCTACAAAAGATTTCCCTCTCATTTTAGTGTGGTATGATTTGGGGTATTTTATATTTTTAAAGAGTGAACAAAATTCTACACATCATTATCTGTATTAATGAGAATGATCTGCTATGCTTTTAAAACAATTGCTAAAAAATATTTTGAGAGCAGTTCAAGACTTTTGTTCAGTGTCCTTATTACTTCATTATTTTCTATGATCTTGTCAGTATTGTAATTGTACTCTGCATATATAGATATGAGAAAACTTTGAGAGGTTTGGTTAAAAGAGCACTGGAAAGCATTTCAGTTATTAAATGAAACAACACAGAAGAGATTTCAACAATCTAGCAATTTGCTGTGTAGTCAGAGCTCCTGGTGGGGAGTAACTGGTAGCAGGAGTACTTGTATTGAATGGCAACTTGCAGTAGTTATTTGAAAATTATAGTGAGTATTCTAAAAGTATGACATTGAAATATTGCTCCCCTACTTTTATTAACAGTGTGAAATTTGTACTTTCAAATTCAATGATTGAGACAAACTCAGCATTAGAAGCATACAGTCAAGCTAAAATGTATTCAACTTAAAAACAAAGTCAAGCCATGTCAAAGATGACATCTGCTCCTGTTTTGACGATGTACTACAGCACATTTTCTATTTCCTTGGTTCTGGGGAGAAAAGAGACAGTGACTAATGCAGTGCTCCTGTAAGGAACAAGATATCTGTTTAAATCTAAGCAGATGAATAATCTTACTGACATCAGTGGGACTATTTGATAGCTGATAAGAAATTGAGTTTAATTTTATAATACACCTTTTCCCCTATAAAATATATTACATCTTTCTTGATAGTTCTTATGCTTAAATCAGTGTAACTTTTATCAGATACGTGTCTAAGACCAATTACTAAGGGAAAACTGAATAAAATTTGAAATTAAATTTTCTGAAAATGTCTTAAGATGCAGTGTTTCAGATGTTCCCAGTGAGATTTTGGAACCTCATTTGCCTGAAGTTTGACATTATTAAAGCTGTTAATGCTTTACAGGGCTATGTTTATATGCCAAGTACATCAAGATGGTTTTGATAATGTGTTTTAACTGCTGAAAGGAACTTCAGATGGTGAGTTGTATATAAATTTTTCTTTTATTCATTACACTCTTTCTAGGATCTTTCATTGAAAGGAAAAGTGTAACCCTTCTGAAAAAACCTGTTTTTGTCTCCTTACTAGGTCATATATTCATTGCAGCATCTTACATAAAGATATATTCTGGCAGAAGTAATTGTCAACAATGTTGGCTAACAACTCCTAAGACTTGATTGGTGCTGCTGTGAATGTGCTACTATGAGTATTTTTGGTGGTTTTCCTACTAATTTTTTTCTGTTTAACATCTTATTCTTAATGTCAGTGCAGCAGTCAAACTTAGACATATTTTTTGAGTTGTTTCTTTACCTTGACAGATTATTTAACACTTTTCTTAGTGTAATAGTGCTGCAGAATGTAGTACTGATGAGTTTATTGTCGTGATGTGCCTCCAAATGGACATTTGTTTATAAGAGCTTCTGTGTTATCTAGTGGAGTTATTGAAAATTAGATTTGGCCACCAAACTTCCACTTAGAGAAGTAAATGCAGAGATTTATTTTTAGGATGGCTGAAATATATATGAAGTCATATTTACTTTCACAATTTTTATTTCTGATTGTGATTATGAGATCTTGTGTACTTAGACATTTATACTCTGGCTGCCTTCCTTTTTACTGAGGAAGTAGAACAAAACTAGGATGCCCAGCAAAGCAGCCACAGGGCCTTAATGAAATAGAGGTATGCTAGCCAAAAGAAAGAAAGAAAATCCTTTTGCCTAAGTTATTAAATTCAGGAAAACTGTGCATAAATAATCTGCCACTATTGGCTGCCCCTTGACAGGTTATCAGCAAGCCTTTTGTTAAGATTCAATTATTGAGAGATGCCTCTGCCTAAGGTGCATACAAGACCATATTCTGAAGTCAATAGTTCAGATTTTGTTTAACAGTAAAATGTGAGGTAGAGACATAGAAAGAAATAGAAAATAAAGGAGAGAGAGAGATCAAGCAGAAGATAGTCACCACCCATGGATCCGGTGGCATCCTATTGGTCCTTCTAGGCCGCAGGGTTCTTGATAGTGGGTGTCCCCAGGTTGTTCAAAACTTTTCACTATTTATACATTTTTGAAAACAAAGGAATTAATGCTCATTGGCTACACAGTTCTCTTATTCTATTGATTAAACAATTCCCTTGTTTCTAATGCTAATTTGTTCTTTTGAGTTGGTGGGCTGCAATGTCCCCCTGCCAGAATTACCTTTTTACTCAGTCAGAGCTGATTTTAGTACAGCTGTTGGATTGGCCTTCGTGGGTATTCTTTGTGTCCATTATCAGCGATACATTTTTTACCCCTTTGTTTATCCACTCCTAGCCCTCAGGTAACTCTTGGACAATAGTACCACCTTTATCTAATCACAGTGGCTTAGCTTTCAGTCAGAGTTCCATGTATCCTTGGTGGCATGTTTGGGGGAGGCTGGGCTTTGGTGGTCGCAGACCAATGCTTGCTTCTTTACACAGTTTGTCACAGTGGAAGTCAGCCAACTGTGATCTTTAAGTCTTCACACCCTTTTAAGCAGGGAGGAAGCCTTAGAGGCACCATGCTCAACAATTAGATCCACCTCCAGTGCCTACATGATATCTGGGCAGTTCTGCAGACCCAGCATTTAGGTATCCATGCTCTATTGGTTGATATACTGCGAGAAAATTCTCTTTGTACTTCTGTTTGCTTCTACTTAAATTTCCAAAGATAATGTGAAATGTAGTAATTTGTACTAGATGGAGTATAAGGATAGATAAAGAAGTAATTTGTCATTTGTAGCAGATGAAATAAGGGTTTTACTTCAATCAAAATGTCTTGTAGCTGAATGTTATAATCAGAATATCTGACATTGAGAGAAAAATTTGAGCTCACCAAAAGACCTTGTCAGGTTATCTTCATGAAATACAACTTTCAGTTTCTCTCAGTTGTTGAAATGTTTCAAATTTACAAAAACCTCATATCTACATCAAACATACTGCATATTGAATGAAACCATTGCTGTGAAGCACTATGGTGCTGCTATTCCATTGAGATCTACAAGGAATTTGGTCAACATGCAGTTAGAGAGTAGGGAAGGATACTTTTGACAATTATATCTTGCAAAGTTAATAAAATGTTCCTCTAAGGTTATTTAGCTGAAAATATCTGGTGGCACACTCATATATTTGATAATGCAGTATTATGATTTTTTTTTTCTTTCAAAAATTAGAAAGAATGACTGACTGCTCATACTTGCAGGTTTCTTATTTTACAATTTTGACCATGGCTATTGAATGTATGCCAGCTTGCTTTCTCTTAGTTTTATAATATTGTGGTTTCTTAATTTATCTCTGTTTTTGCTGCTGCCACACTTTGATGGTACATTCATGACAAATGGCTTGCAAAGTTATCAAAACTCTTTTGTGGATGTCTTTCATAGCAGAAAACAAGTCTGTTTCCTGTGTGACTATGTATTTCATAAAAATATATTAATTCTGAACTCCCGCTCCTTGCACAGTGAGCTGACAGCTTGCAAGTGACAGATCTGCTGAATGGCTTTGCAAATAGAAAAGGAATTTCAAGTAACTGAATAATTGCTTCATAGCACCTTTTGTGTCAATAGGAGTCTCTGCATGGAATACTGTAATCTTTGGATCCAGCTTATACAGACCATTTAATGTGTTTAAGGTGTTGTAAGGGCATAATTAAATCCTGCCATATTCCTGTGTTCCTTGACAATATCTCCTTTTAAAGTCGTAATATCCTGTTATCTGAAGGAGGTTCAAGTAGTAGAGGATCTTGATGTACTATTCAAAGTGGTTTTTGTCCTACGGGAACAGTGGGCCCATCATGTCAAAACCTTTTATTATTAGAGTTACAAATTTTTTCTAAAACTGTTTCAGATTTAGTGATTTAAAAGATGAATTTGTCATGTTAAAGAGTCTCCCTGTTGACTGACCTTTTCTCTCTCCCAACCAGAAATTTGTGGGACTATAGGGAGAGGAGCGAGTATTCAGAAGAAAACTATTACTGGATTTTCTATTTTTACTTTAATTGATGTAAAATATGATGTAATCAATGTCACTTATGCTATGGCAGTCCTGCAGTTCTAGAGGTGACAAAACCAGAGTGATACTGGTGTGAAACAAGGCAGGATAGAGTCTAACTATACTGAGTGGGAAAGGACAGCACAGAGCAGGACAGGATGTTTTGGTAGCTCACTTTGGTGATTACATCATTTTGATTCAAAATGGTGAGCTTTTCTTTGAGTTTTGTGCTGTAACAGGGAAAAGAAACGTCTTTAGGATTAGAGAATGTAAATATATGTGAACCAAAAGTTCATTGAGCCCAACAAGCTAGATCACCTTTTAAATAGATTTAAGTCTGGTGTTTTCTTTTTATACAGCTGTGTAGGCTTTTTGCAATACCAGGCCACTCTTTGGAGGTTGTCCTTTATTTACAGGAACTTTTCTCTTGTCCTACAAAATATTTTCTTAGGGCCATAGGGGAATCTTATGTCTTGCCAGCACAATCAAAGTAATTTCTGTTGTGCTCTGTGGAGTTCCTTTGGATTTTTCAAGGACACATCAGAACACAAACCCCAAGTTAGTCCCAGTGTGTTTATGTCACTAACCGGGTTTTTAAAGGTAGTTCCAGTGCAAGTGGCTCTTTAGGGAATTGTAGAAAAGATGTACAAAAAGATTTAAATAAGCATGGCATTTTAAAATCAGCAGATATACAGTTGTCAAGTTCTTGATATGGTTAATTATTTGGAGATGATTGAAAATAAGAGTCTGGAGTTTGAATTGAATAGAAATATCAATTATTTACAAGAGCTAAAAAACCCCACAATTGCGAAAGTCTTGCCAGGCATCAATTCCAAGGATCTGCTAATGAATTATTAAACTGAACTGTGGCCCTGAAAACAGATTTTTTTTAAGAGAGGGAGAAAATGACATCTCTTGAATGATCTGAAATAAATGTGTCTGTAATTAACTTTGAAAGTGTTGTGAGGATATTATGAAGATACCTTCTGTTTCATGCATTTCTGAATCAATTGCACGGTGTAATATAAACATTGAGGTTCCTAATTACGTCTTTGCGCAGCTATCAGGCTACTTTTGTCTTTGTTTAGAGTTATGCTTTCAGTCAGTGACAGAACACCAATTATTACAGGTATAGGCTTAGAGTGAAGGAAATAACTTGAAATACACCAAATTACCTGAAAATAATTAGGTATGTGCTAAATGGCATTTTTCTTGGGACTAGAACTGAGCAAAGGGCTGATGGTGAAAATGTTTTCCTAAATGTTATTCCCCCCCAAAAGTAAAATACATGGGAAAATTTTATTAATCTAGAGAATTAAATACTAAAGTTCCATATTGCTTCTTTTAGGAAACCCAGTAAGACACACTGAGCATGCAAGTATCTGAGAAGCAAAACACACACACACATTTGTCTGCTGTCTCTTTTGCCTCTATGAAGACTTGCACCGATAAGATGTCTGAAATAATATCGCTGTACACAAATACATCACTTTCCATTCTCGTAACACTAACAGAAATTTATTTGCTGTAACCTTGAAATAATAAATGAAACACAGCCCAGTGCAAATTTTGAGGAAGAAAAAAATAACAAAGATAAAGTTTCTTGAGGAGACTGTAGTTGTACCATCAATGGGAACAAAATTACCAGGGTGGTTCCATAGAGAAAAGAATGTCTTAGACCCCCAAGGAGGTAGCTGGAGATCAAAGGGGATCCTTATCTTCACATAAAAGTCTCTGAGTGAGTGCAGGCAGGCAAGCAAGTGAAGACCACCTGAGGGAGAGAGAATAATTATATGGGTATCAAGTTATGCTGCTTCTCCTTTAAAATGATGGAAGTTATTGGAGTTCATGGTCATAAAAATTTGAGAAAAATTTGCAAGCAGTCCTGATAACTCTTACTTAGTTGGAAAATAAAACCGCTTGATTTTGGAGAGGCTTGAGTTACTGTGTCACTTGCACTGTAATTTTTACCTGAATGTTCACCTCTGATGCTATGCAAAATGATTGGAATTGTCTTGCATGTGGAATTTAATAAAAGACACAATCATAATTCCATGAATTCTGTGCCAGGAGAAGCCCTGTATAGTTCTTTAAAAATTAAAGCGCCAAATCTCAGGCTTGTCACAGATGGGAGTGCAAATAGACAGATTCTTCTATAACTATGACATCCTTTAAACCCAGGTAACATAACGCTCACAAGGAGTTTGTTCATTCTGAATCTTTTAGAGAGGCCGCAGAGTATCAGTGCACCAGAATTTAGGTTTAAAGTGAGTGGAAAAGTTTAACTTCTGGCTAATATTTAACTAGCTGAGTTTGATCTTCTTTCACAATGCATCTTAGATATGAGCAATTCAGCTCAAGTGAAAACATTTCAGTTTCTTTGAGTTTTCTAATTTTTTGATGGAAAGAATTGTTTTATCTTTCTGGGGGAAAAAAATCCACTTTCAGCTAAAAAGTCGACATCCTTTTCTAACAGGGTTGAAAGCCTGCACTGAGACAGCAAGAAAGGCCAGGCCTTGCTCTGTACTTCTCTTTGTAGAGTTTAGTTTTCCAATTACTTTCAGTAAATCTGAATATATTTTTTAGATGAACAGTAATATTTAATAGGAAAATATGAAATTTTACATATCATTGAAAGCATTGTATTTTTAAGATTCCTACCAAAATTGTCAGACCAGCTGGTGAGTTTGCAATGCCTTTGATTCCATTAGGCATTCTCGCAGCATAGCTCTTAACAGCATATTTTACAATAAGCTGCTTGTGCTGCAAATTAATCTGTGGGATGCAGGTATCAAACTGTGTGGAAGTCTATGATTGAGGACTAAGGTTGCTGTGTTTTATATATAGTAGTTCTGGCTTCTCAGCTATTGGAGTTTCAAATATATCTAGTAATTAAATTAGTGTGTGGTACTCATAACATTTGCTTTTTAAACCCCTGTTAATGCACAAATCTCTATTATAATACTTCAGTTTTTCTATAAATAGCTGTATCCTGTGGTTAAAACAGCAGATACAATGCTTGAACTAGGAATTGTTTTTCTGCCCTAAAAAAAAGTGAAGATGGATAACTGACTTCAGATTCCATTTAGTTGCTTAGAATTGCTCTGTAAATAAAAATAATTAAGTCCTTTAGAATAGTCTGCTTCCTACACAAGATTTAATTTCCTGAAAAAGACTTTTCTCTGTTATATTTTTTCTGTGTTCTTCAGTGAGTTGTCTAGATGATCCATGAGATAGAACAAGGAAATGGTGAGGGTCATCTTTCTTTTTTAATAAAAAGTAAATTAATGATAGAAAAAATACAGATATATATAGCAGAATATGTCAAAGATGCACCATGTGAGAAATGTCCATAATTCATCAGGAAATGTTATGACAAAATATACAGATAATGTTTTTAGGGCACTGATAGATCAACAGGTAAACTTTAATTAACAGTTTCCATGTACTGGGATAAAGCAACCAGGATTTGTAGACTTGTTGCCTGGAATGTGCAACAGTACTGAAATCCATAAAGAGAATAAAACCTCTCCCAAGCGATTTCCTGTTTGTCCCTGTTGCTTCACATATCATATTGTTTAAATTACACAGTCTGGAGCAGGTTTTCTGAAACAATGTTTGCAGTTCAGTTGGAATCGTGCCTGAAGTAGCTTGGGGGATTCCCCTGCAAACAACAGTCTTGCTTGTCTTTCACTACATCTGTTCAGATTAGGATAATGTTACATTCATTTTAGTCTCACAGATATTTTTTTTTTTTTTTTGAGGTAGTGAAATCTCAAATTAATTGAGTGTTTTAAAATACCATTTAACTGCTGAGAGCTGTTTGGGTTCATTGCAGGGCAGAGTTGGTCTGTCTTCCTCAAGCTACAGAAGAGGTCAGTCTCTCAGATGGTACAAAGCAAAGTGCTTCACATATTTCCATGAGGCTTTCACCACTAATTCCTGTCTCAGCTATTACAATCAAAACATTAAAACCTAAAGGAACTCAACATACTTGTCCTCCAAAACTCTCCCTCCTCGCCCCCCAGCTTCTATACTTGCTGCAATAAAATTAAATCCAGACTCCTTTTTAAGAAGGGTCGTCTGAGCTCTTCAATACAGGGAAATAAAATCCTTTCTAGAATTGTTCCAATATAACTAAGGCAAAACTTCCCAAATAATTTAGCTTCATTCTGCTTCTAAGAGATGTAGATATAGGCTGATAACCATGGAGATTTGAAAGAAGAATTTTGCTTGGAGTAGATGAAGAACTTAAATAAAATCATGTAACAAATGTTCAATTTCTTAAATTATCTTTGTGGTTTGGTGGTAGATGTTGCCAGAAGTCCAGTAGAAACTCTGCAGTAAGACATTTTCTTCAAGTCATACAACATACATGGAAATTCTTCCTTCTGATTTTCAAAAGAAATTTTAACTGATCTCTGAGAATTGTTTTAGAGGTATGAAAACATTGGTTATTTGTCCAAGTTTTCAGTTTAGTAAGTCTACACTGCACTACTTATGTATGTTTGCTTTTGTTGTGTTAATCCTGGTAGTCCTTGCATGCAGGAATTTCTCTGGCACAATTTTCCTCTGACAGCCATGCATTAACAAGTAAGAATGAGCAAGCACATCTGATGTTCAGGCAGATAATCAGTCCTGCTGTGAAATAGCTGGACAGTCTAGGTGTTGCTCTGTAGGCTACAGTGTACATCTGGGTACAGCTAAATGACACCTTGGGTGATTGGAATTGGTCATGAGAAATTAAATGTTCTTCTGACACAAGTACATTTGGAGCTAAATAATGTGATCTGGAGAGCAACTATGGCATGCAGAATTATGTTTTGGGTTATGCTTTTTGAGATAAGGTTGTGCTGAAGGCCTTAAGTTCAATCCTTTTGGTTTTTGCATTGGAAGCATTCCTCTCAGTGCTGCAGTCTTCCCTGATTCACAAAACTGTCAAAAGGCAGAAGAAACTGGGTAGTTTCTTAATGACTCTTCTGAGGTTGTTGTGTACATATACACACGCATACACACTTTTTATCAGTGAATTCTGGCATAAATTTCCAATACCATGGTACTGCAGTACATGTTATCACAGTCATGTGTGCATGCCCTTATCTCCAAGCACTTTCTACCTTTGCTATTTCTCATCACTATATGTAGTTAGCAGTGGAAGATCAGTGAGACTGAGTGCTTTCTGTGCTCTTTTACCTTTCCTGTGCTTCCAGTTGCAATTTTATGTATAGTATGTTTTCTTACATCAGCTGTGATATAGAAACATCCAAGACTACTTTTGTTCATGGAAGAGGTGTGTTGTCAACTATAACTGCAATGTACGAAGGAACTACCAAATAAGAGAAGTTCTTGTGGCAGTTCAAGGATTGTAATTACTGAAAATAAAATGAGTCATGCAGGTTTCTCATTTTTCACCTTGGGTATTGATGCACCCAGGATCATTTTTCCCTGAATAGATTGTAGAAAAAGTCTGATTAGCGTGACTTCCTAACAGGATACACAGAAGTTGCATTCTCCCTGGTGTGTCCTTGGTAATATTACTTACAAAAATGTCCAATATTAACTTTAGAATAACCAAGGACACAAAATCAATGGTTTGTTTAGAAAGCCATCCTAAAAGTCTTTACTCTAAAAATATCTGGATTAGTTGGTCTAATGGTAAGGGTATTTTTCTATTGTGTCATAGGGTTCACTGTCAAAGTTTCTTTCCACTTTTTATATGCTTTTTCTTTAACTAGCTTTTTGATTTTTCTTCTAGTATCTCTTCCTAATGTTCTGTAATGTCTGTTTTCTGGTAGTAGAATTGTTCTTTGCGGATGATTTATGTACAGTTTCTTATGAATTTTAACACTGTGAGATGCATTATTTTGGTACTGATTGCGTGGTCAGTGTTGCCTCACCACGCTGACTTGATTCCCTTAGTTGTGGACACACAGACTGCAGTAATCTTCTTATGGTGCAAAGATGAGTCAAGTCTTTTTCTCATTGACTGATGAAGATATCAGTGTCTCCTTAACAACTAGTCTGCTTGGCTATATTTTTAAGAAAGTGAGTATTTAGCTATAACCACGTGATTACTTAAGTTATAGTCATTCATGTGCTTAAACATGTGCAGTATCTGGACATTAGCTTTTCTCCCCTCTCCTCTGAAGAATAAAGACTTGTAGTATTAGAAATACCATCGTTTCCCCTTTCCCTTTAAGTTTGGGTTTCATTTCTAGCTTTGTTCTCTTCCACTTTTAGCCATAAATCCCTTCTCCCAGATTCTCCTTGACCCTCAGCATTTTTCATTTATGGGCTTTCTAGTTTCTCCTTGACTAATCATCTTGTATTTTTTTAATAGCCTGAAGAACTTTAACCAAAATGCCATTTTAAATCTCATTTTCTGTTTCCAGCATGCATTTTAGTAATCCTCTTTTCTTATACTACTTGCAATTAATGTATCCCATTAGTGTCCCAGACTATCAATATGTCATTTGCTCAAAGGATTAATGTTGAAAAATGTATTAGCACTAATACATAGTAAATGAGAGGGATTCCTCTTATGCCTCTGACTTCAGCAGGCTCACTGGAAACAAGAAGGTGCTTTACCTGGAGTCCTAAGTAGAATGAGCATAAAATACAAACAAGGACTGCTTCTTAACAGATAGATTCTCCAAGACATTAATTAAAACCTATTTCCAGTAGTAAGCAATGTTTTCCTGCAGTCTGTTGAGAATCTTCTTGTGGTTGCGTGCTGTGTGCTTTATGGTGACAGTGTTTGCCAAATCAGCCTGCAGAAGTAAAGGTTAACTAATTATTGAAATACTGCACAGGATTAGCTTTATAGCTACAGTTTGGAGAGGAAAGAAGAGTACAAAAATAGATTTCTGGTGTTCTTGGACCTCTTCAGTTCTGACCAGGCCCTAACAGGAGTAAAAAAAGCCTTCAGAAGGATTATTCTCTGTCACCTTGGAAAAATGCTTTCCTGTGGAGAGGTCAGGTATCCAATGTGCATCCTGGTGCATGCAGGTTTGAGTCAATTCTGTACCTTAGCAACTATATTACAAGATGTCAGAGAAATTCCTATTTCTTGGCCTAGACTGAAAATACACACTCACACACACACACACACAGACATTCTTATTCTTAAATGTCTTCTGTAGATCTAAAAGGTATTTTGGATGTCAGTAGAAAACTATAAATTGGCTTAATCTGGACTTGGGAGTGTTTTACCTGTGGCCATTACTGTTTTCCCAAACTACAAAGATAACATGCTATTTGTGAAATTGCTGTTTATTTGCTGGGCCAACCAAAGACTGAAGTGTCAGGATTTTCACTACTCAGTGATTTATATTTATGTTGCAGGAAGATCTTGAAATGGATATATTCTTCGTTAAGTCTTGGTATTGACAGAGTAAGTGTCTTCTGTAACAGGAGCAGGACCTACTCCTGATATTGGCCTGAACTTTGCCAGAGTTTAAGTGGCATTTCACTGTCAATTTTTGGACTCTTTTGATCAATACATCTGTGCAGTTTCAGTTTCATAATCTGTTGAGTTTGCAGTTGTTTATCAATAAAGGTAACTTGAACTGCATAAATTTTATTAACAATCTGCTCATTTTTGTACTTGTAGATTTTAGAAAGATAAGCTTCTTAATTAAAATACGGACTTAATTTGTAAAGTATTTGTTTCATTCCTGCATATCATGGGAAAGGAGGATTCACAGGCTGCTCAGTCTTAATCCTTGTGAAGAAGATGACTCAGAGGGGAATATCATAAAAGTGTATAAATACCTGATGGGAGTAAATAAAGCAAGTTCATCCAGGTTCCTCTTAGTGTTATCCAGTGAGAGAAAAATGGGCAATGTACACTAACTGAAATACCAGAGTTTCATAAGAAAAACTTTTTTTTAACTGTGAAGGTGATCAATCATTGGAGCAAGTTGCCCAGCTGGTGTAGTCTCCATCCTTTGAGATATTCGAAACAGGACTGTACGCAGTCCTGAGCAGCCTGTTGTGGCTGACCTTGGTTTGAGCAGGCAGTGTTAAAGCAGATGAGTAGATGATCTCCAGCTACCCCTTCCAAGCTTGGCATTTCTGTAATTGTTCCTAGGATGCGAAGAGGACATTTGAATTGAATTTTATAACTGATGAAACCTTAAAAAGAATAAGTAGATTAGAAAGCATTAACAGAAACAGTGGGAGTCAGGCTCCTGGGTTTGTAACAACTGAGTTCATTCTGTGATGTTTGAGAGCCCTGGTGCATGAGGATGATTTTGTCTGTTGTTTCTGTTGCCTGCAGGATCTCATTTATATTTGAAATAGGAAATAATGGCTTCCTTTTGTCATACGTGTCTGTCTCTAAGACTTTTAACATCAGTGCTCAAAAACCAGCCTAAATCCAGTGATCATAAATGGTCTGTTCAATGTCTGTAAAAAGAATAAGTTGCTAACAGTTGATGGTATAGTGAATGTCAGGCAGTAGATATCTATAACATTTTGAAGACAGTTGAAACAAAAAGAGTTCACTCAGGGTCTGAATTGCGTTTTTGCCTTATGACTTTATTCTTACATATGAGGATTCAGGGTGGACAGACAGGAACTTTCAACCATAAGACCCATCATTAGAGATGACCTAATCCTTCACGCCAGTTAAGGCAGCATGATTATGAGAGCTGGATGGAAAATGAAAATATGAAAATTAGGTAGTAAATCAGAAAAGTTAATTTGATTGTTTAAAATACTTATTGATGTTATTAATTGATGGTTGGGTCTCTTCCCAGATGGTTTTGTTGAAAAAAATCCATTTCTTCCTCTATCATGCAGAGGAAAAAAGATGTACTATTCCCATCGCTAAGCTAAAAAGTACCTGCCTTGAGGAGGGAATTCAGAGGAAGATTGAAAGGTACTCATTCTTTCAAAGTTCATACATGTCTTATATTTGCATGCTTTCAAAGATGTTTGACTTCAGCAGTACACTTACAGAGTGTGACAGCATGGGAATAAATGTTTCCATTTCTGAGATTCAAAACTAAGGAGGTGCCTCTTTTCAACCATTAGCTAAACTGATATGGCATGCAACAGGGCTATTCATCCTTTCCTGTCAGTTATCAAGGCTTGATACTTTGTCTTGTTTGCAAATGTTTATTGGAAAATTCTTGAATAAATGTGAAATGGTTAAGAGCCTTGCCCTTCAGTGAATGCCATGATGTATAATTTTGGGGAGCAGGTTTGTGCCGGTCTGGATTTCATGGACAAATACTACTTTTTATATGTTGGGAATCTGGACTTTCCTTGGTATTCTACAGGCAAATCAAACCATTTCCAAGCTCTTCCAAACACCAGTCTTAAAATTCACTAGAGTGTGCAAATGTGGCATCTTGGTCTTCTTCAGAACCTGAATGTGAGACATTGCAGAAATGCAGAACGGTCTGGATAATTGTTGAATACTATTGTAGATGAGTTCTTCATTTTGTCAGTCTTTCAGCTTGTTATATTAAATAGAAATATTTAGTGTGTTCCTTTCTTATCTTGCAAAATTACTTGCTGTATGAATTGACCCACATTCCTTAATAAGAAATAATTTTAGGCCAACCTTAACGTGCAGCTTGATATAGATCTTACAGTTGCCACTAATTATCTGATACAAAGATAGTGCTAAACTTATGATGCAAGCTGTTAACTGGGTGTTAAGGCAATGTCATTTCACATAGTTCAATTAGTGTTTTGTTGACATTAGGAAGTAATTGAAACAAATTGGAGGCTACTCTTAACTGTCAGTTATTGTCTGGTCTTAATTCATTGCCTGAATATGATTTGATATAATTTTCTGAAACCATACAGTATTCTTAAGTCACTGTGATTGTTCTTGTAGTTGTTACTCTTGATTGTTATTTCTACTATTCATTTGTTGCATTAGGCTTTGATTTTTTTTTTCCTTAGAAATGTGAAACAACAGTTTTCATTTTGGATGTCTGTTGTTTTTTATAATTTTTTCCTGCCTCCATTCAACTGTCTTGTGTAAAATCTGTTTTGACTACACCTTTATGATATGCATACAGCCTAAATTCAACACAAACATGCTGGTATTCAGAAAATACTACTTGTGATTTTTGGCCTATTGCTTTCTTTGCACAGCCCTGAGACTGTTTCTTGTTCATCACTGCTATTTACATGCTCACAGGACTCTGCTATTGTATTCTGACTATTTCCACAATTCTCATTTTGGTTCTTTTTCTCTCTGCAGATGTAGTTAGGATTTGGGTCTCGCAGTAGAAGTTCTTCTACTTGCTCTGTGGTAGTTGGAAGCCAGCACATCTTATCCCATTCACTAAATTGCAAAGCTGTTTCAAAGACCTTGCAGGACTCTAAAAGTACCTGCAATCATTATTCTTCAGTGACAAATTAGAGTTCTTACTGACATCTTTTCAAATGCGTCTGGCAGTACAACCCGGGGAAGACTTCAGTCACTGGCTTTCCTTTGAACAAGGTTCTCTCATGATTGATTTGAACACATCAGGGAAAAAACAGAGAATGGGAATTGAGTCTAATTTTTTTTTTCCTGAGTGCAAGTAAATTAACAAAAAGATGGATTATTTAGGAAAAAATGGGGAAATGTGTGTACCTAACTCCTTAAGTGTAATCCTGGAAACCCAAAACTTGGTTATTGACAAAACCTGAAAGTACAAAGTCTGAATAGGAACTTCATTGATAATTTCACTCATTTTTTTATTTGTGAGAAAACACATCTAACACACAGCTTTACTTTCTTGAAATATCTCAAAAAGACTGTAAAATTTTAATGCAAATCAAAGCTTATGTTACTTACAGTCCTCATCAACTTGTGGTTGCTTGTTCTTGATTCCTTGTAACTATTAGTTGCTTATCTTGTGATTATGCTTTTACGTTTATTAAATACATGAACAGGCATAAGTTGTGACAATATAGCAAAATTAAAGAAAAATTAATTCATAAAGAATGAATTAACACCTCGTCATTCATTAACTTATTTTACATTCAAGCAAACAAAAGCAATCCACTCTCATATATTTCAGGTATATAAAGTTTATGCAGGCTTGTTCACATAAAAGATTCAGTGAGGTTTCATAGTACCAGAATAGCTGCTAACCTAGCAAGAACAGTGCTCTTTTGGGGAATGGTAGTATGGGTTTTAACCAAAACAAAGTTCTGATCTCACTGCAGCAAAAAAGGAGATGCCCTTTTTTCTAAAATGACATATGATATCCCTTTGCTTAATCCTTGAATGAAGTGTAGAAGGTAGAAGCAAGTATGAGGCTGAGGACTCTTGAGTGGAGGCAGGAGGAGGGTGGTAACACCAAACCAGGATAAATAAGAGAATAAAAGTGGTATTCCCTTTTTATTTTTTCTTTTAGTTAATGCTTTTTTTTGCTGCCTATTGGGATTCTATTTTATGATCCCTGTTTCTCTAACATGTATAGGAAGCCTGATTGTCTGACATCAGATTCTAGAGTGCTTAATGCTTACATAGAAATGCTACAAAAATTCATCTTCATGGTTCTAATTGATTTCTGGACCTTGCTGCAAAGGTTTCTATAGTAAAAACACTCATTCCACTGACATGCTGCCTTTTCTTAGTTGAGATCAGGAAAACAAGTGCTTCCAGAAAGTGGGATGCTGCAAGCCTGTATTGAATTTGTCATTTATTTCTAGTGTTATGTTAAAAGCTTATATTGACCTTCTTTACAAGGACTGATATTTAAATGGAAAACTAAACAGTTAATGGCATTACTGAATTATCTAATATGGAAAGATAATGGTTTGTATTATCTGCAGTCTTGATTACAGGAAAAGTTCCATCATTTTGTATCTCTTTACGATAAGAAGCAAACTCTGTTTTTTTCTCCTCCATTTTTTTCTGCTAAGTGAGAGGTGTTGTTTTTTCCTTTCCTGAAACTTTTTGATTGTCCTTTCTCTACCAGTCAACATTGATCAGAATTATTTTATGGTAACCCTTGTACCAGCAGTTGCAAATGAGGTTTTTATCCTTCTGTGTTTCTTGCTTAATACATGCAGTGGCAGAGAGAAAATACTTGATAGATAATTGAGCATGCCAGGCAAAGTTATAACAGTACTTAGCAGAATTTGATTTGAAGGTATTAATGAAAACCAGAGGATTTGTTTGGTGTTGGCCTAGTAAGTTTGAGTCAGAATCAATATTGCACCCAGATCTCCTCAAGTCTGAATATATTACCTTTACTGCAATATTTTTGCTCCTCTTACTTAAAATGCATGTATGTATGCATGCATGTGTACACACACACATGCACAGACACGTTTGCATTTGAACTACAATAGAATTACCAAGATGTTGGATCATTAAGGCAAAAAAGTATTCCTACAGGTATCTAGTTTTTGAACAAGAAACTAATGTGGAGGAAACAGATGTAACAGAGCCCCGTTGCTCAGGCTCACTCTCTATTTCATGACTCCTGTGGGAAAATTGCATGCCTACTTAGCTGTTGTAGCCATACAAAAGCACAGCCAGTATTTGTGTAGCAACAGAACATTTTCTGAATTGTGGAAGGGATGAAAACCAGAAGACACATAACTTCTGAGGTCACAGTTCAAAAGTTACAACTATTAAAACTGGCTTGTTTTGGTCTTAAATTTCTGTTTCAAAAATAAAAAGTTAGGTTGATTTGTAACAATTTATTTTCCATGTGCTGTTCATTTACTTTCAAAGTCTGTTCTCTCAGCTCTCTCAGATCAATGTTCCTCTATAAACTGCTCGTATTTTGTTAGGTAGGCATAAATAAACGAATCTATGCATTAAGTATTTTTATACCAAAATAATCTATAAAAAAGACCACACTTATTACCTGTGGGCTTTTAACTTATTACTTTTTTCAGAACAGTTTAATGTCAGTGAAACCAACCAATAAAACATTAAAATATTTATAGGATTATGCATAATGCTTAGAATGCATTAATGTTCCACTTATATTCCTATAAAAGTTAAAAACTATAAACAAATTTTTAAGTTCTTGACATTCAGGCTGCTGGTAGGTATAAATTTTTTCAGGTTTTGGTAAATGTAGTTTGATGTTTGTGATAAATGTGGTGCAAATAGTTGTCAAGAGGATTGAGAAGTTTCCATGTCCTGTTGCATTTTCACTGTAGACAGAACCTTCTCTACTGTCAGTTTCTGAACATTTTGTGAAGCTTTCCTGTAGACTTTAATACCTTCTAAAAGCCACACTTAGCAAATCAGATTCTTCTTTTCTCTAGCCCCTTTTTTAGTAATCTAGCCAATCTGCAGGATTATGTCATCTCCATGAATATTTTCAATTCTATCTGTCCAATGTTCAGATCAAACTTTGAGTGTGGGTGCCTTAGTGGTTTGCGTTAAAGGGTGAGGATCTGGATGAGGAATAGCAGCCGTTCTACCAGATGTAGGAAAAGAAACAATATAAACCTTTCCACCTTTACTCTTTCTTTTCCATTTTATGTTGGTGGGACAGGGTGTGATATGTTGCTTCTGTTCTGAAAGCAATGTGAACTTTTTCCTTGTAGCTCTGGCAGGCACAACCCTAATCTAAAGTGGTTTTATGGGAGCTGGATGGAGAGGAAAAGAAAGAAATGCTAGAAAGATGTGATCATTCTCCTCTTTAAAGGAAAAAGAGACCCAAACTCTCTCAGTATGCCAAAATTACTGCAGACTTCATTTACAGTAGTTAGCAAAGTCCTTAGAAATGTGAATCTTGGCGGTCATCTTACATTACTGAAGATGTGATCAGGCTCTGGTGTTAATACTTCAGATGTCTGTGAACAATAAGGCTGGAAAAATACAAAAACTCCACCTTGATTCCATGATCTGAGTACATTTGAATAAAGATCATCTAATCTTGCAGTCTGGTTATAGCACAAAAATCTTAGAATCTGTACAGCATTAAAAATGCTATTTTTCAGATATCAAAGTAAAGCTTGAGGCTAAAAGACCTCTGGCTTATTTCCAGTTTGCATCCATATGCCTTCCTGACTCTTACAATAAGAAACTCTATATTCCTCCATCCCTGTGGCTCTCTTGTAATTTATTTACTTGGGGAAGATCTGCTTTTAGATGCAGCGTCTGGTTTTCAATGATTTCCTGCTCTTAGCCAGCTGAATTAACTGAACTAGAAAGAGGTCAAGTCTGTTGCCTGAGGTCACACATTGAATAAATGCCTGAGCTTGGATTTAAAGTGAGATCTGTAGTATTCCCTCTTGTTTCTTTGCTACTTGCAGTAAATACATATTTTAAAATGTCAGGTGTATTTGGGAATAATCAATCTGTATTATACACAAGCAGGAAATTATAATGCTTAACCTGATATTTGCCAAGTACCTACATAGTTCTTGCAAATGTTATCTGTCAAAGCAGCTAGAAAGCAGGAAAATGGTAGAGTATTTTACAGTTACAAAATTTAAACATATATAAAGCAATAAAAAATGCTGTTAACTGGTAAATGAGGAGACACTTTTTAAAAATCAGATAATTATTTATGTTAATGGCAAATTTAGCACAATGCTATTTCCTATAATGTTATCCAAGTGAGAAGAAAATGTGGTCTTTATTCTAGTTCTCAATAATAAATTATACTGTGTGTGTCTTTATAGAATCTGAATTAGAGGACCATGCACCCCTGTGTAACATTTTTGTGGTATTCTGCTTGAAGAATTCCTTTTTTTAAAAAAACTAATTGTCATATAAGTTGTACATTAGAAGTTGTAGAAATTCAGTCTCTACACCATTGTATTGCAAAACTTTAGTTGTGATTAAGGACATGGAAAAATGAGTTTATCTATATAGCTGACAGATACGAACACTTTTGTCAGAGATTAAATATTTGAAAAGATGTTTTCCTGTTTCTTCTGTGAGCAAAGACCCCAAATGTGTGTATCCGAGAGATGTTCTATTCAGTTTAGAGAAAAAAACCCATTGATACTATCAACACTTCTAATGTCTCAAATCAAGCTAGTTCTGAAATACTCTTTCAAATGAAAAACTGAGATAATTCTGACTGTTTTTAATTTTTCTATTAAAAAAAGTACTGCCGCAGTCCTGTGCAGTTGTAACTGCAGCTTGTAGATGGAAACAGGTCATCTGAAAAAGGACTCCCTTTTCTGGCTATTGTGAAGTTGCATAGTCATAAAGCACCAGGAGAGTAGTTGAAATGACAATCCAGTCTAAATGGAGTAGTAATAATTATGCTCCCAGCTCCTGAAATGAACTTCACTGTTGGTCAGCAATGGCACTTAACCATAATAGTTTAAACAGCTCCTGGGAATGGTAAGAAGTCCTCTCCATCATGCAGAGGCTGAAAGAGGAAAGAAGCTGGGTCAGTCAGGCAGAGAGACACAGTTCAATGAAAAATAGCAGAAAGCGTTGACAGGAATTATTTTGACCCATGACACTTTTTTATTTCCTTTACTTTCTGGAGATAATGAAAGGGACCCCTAGAAGAAATGTATGAGAAGTTTTATCTCCTCTTCTTGGCTGTAGAAACAGGAGTCCTATAAATCCAGAAATAGACTGGAATGATCTAGGAAAGACTGCATATTAGTGAAATCAGGAGGGGTTGGGTTTTCTTTTGAAGAAAACACTGTCTATTTCATGGAGTCTGGCAAGAAAACAAAATTGTTTCTGTAGGGGGCTCCCTGTTTTCTCCACAAAATGTCGCCAGGAAGGATAAGACTGCTCTCCGTTATTGCAGTGTCCCAGGAGCATGTGAGTAGAGAGCAAGGAAGAGAGCCTGAAAGGAGTATGAGATACACCAAAGTATGGACAGGAAAAGCCCAGGCAGGGACTGGAGTTGAGGGCAAGAGGATTTGTGCAGCCTATGAAACAGAATCTGACTGTTTCTCTGGGCTGACCTTTGGAATAAATAAGCACTGAATTTGGAGACTGTTCAGGCCACCTTTTATCCTGTTCTACATGTGGAGGAAAGTGGTAAAGTTTTCCTGCTGCCCTTATGTGGTGAGCCCACAAGTCAGATAAAGTTTTTATTGAGGTTCTGCTAAAGGACTGTAGCATGAAATACACTGTTGCAGGCAGTAGCTAACTCCCTTGCATGGATTTAAAATACAGAATGAATGAATGAGTTTCATGAGTAAAATACAGAAAAGAATGAGTTTGAAAAAGTTAATGGCCAAGGTGTTGATGGAATAGTGAAACTAGTTAGGAATAGACTTCTAAAATTCTGTATTGTAGGGGGGAAAGCTTGTTTTTCTTGGTCTCAGTATTGTTTAGAACACATGGTTTGGTTTTTTTTTATTTGACACATCAAGAGTGTATAGAACATTTTCACTTAATTCCAAATAGGCTTCCTTATTATCACTCTACTGAAAATGCTTGAATTTATAGGAGGGCATTAAGTGAATAAGAGAGCTAGTGCTTAAGTAGAAAATACTCAGCTTGGCAGATCTAAAGAACTATTAGGTCATTCATGAGAGGAATAAGTGTTTTCCCTGAATCTTCATTTGGACATAAGTTGGAAATATTTGCATCCTCTATAAATCATCATGTTTCAGCTCTGCTATCCAGCAAATACAGGCGATGCTTAGTTCTACCTCTCATATGGATAAAGCTGGAAGTGACATAGGCATAATAAAAAGCAAGGAGCAGAACAAACAAACAAACAATTGCTGTTAATTTAAAATGACAGTCAAGTTACGAAAAAAGGGCATTTTTCAGATACTTCAAATATGTTTTGAAGCAGATGTTTTAAGTGTATATGAATGCTGCATTGTTTTGAAGTTGCAATTAACAACCACTTACAAAATATTTTCTGCCTATATACTGGCACAACTAACAAATAATCTGTAAAGTGGTACTGACTTCAACTATGCCTAGACTTGGACCCTTTTAAAAAATAAACTTTCAGCAAATACAGTATATAGATTCAAATACATTATTTTTCCTTATAGTCTTTATTGACTTTTTTTTTTGTAAAGCTCCTTTTGAGGGTACATTTTGCAATTGTCGCTTTTTAAAGTTTGCTGCAAGTTTCAGACTTATTCAACAAGTTTTCTGTACTAAGTTTACTTAGAAAGAAGTCTGTCCCTTTGCTACTTCAAATGCACAACCCCCACACACTGTGTATATGCTCTGGAGGAACGGCAGGAGTGGTTGGATATGACTCCTTGAGGTGAATGTGTGCTTTATGAGTAGTGCTTACACGGGAACACCAAGTTTTTGCTGGGCAGCGAGGCACTTCTTAAATGAAGTACAGTGGACAACAGTGCAGGCTGCAAAATGTACTTGAAAAGTAGAAACCCATTCGTTAATTTTCTGCTATCGTGGCTGTAATGACAGCAAGTATCAACTAATTTTTGGTTATGTTGGTGAAAACTAGTTCTGTAACTCAGAGCATGACCAAGCCCTAAGGAATTACCCTGATCTGCTCTTTTTTTAGAGGTATGATTTGTCCTGTAGCAGTCATAGCTCATCTGAAAACCTTTTATGGTGTTTGCCATGAAGTGTAAATGGTCCTAGAAGTGTTTAATACTGCTTTCCTCTCAAGAGACAGAGAAAAGCTTCTGGATTTTTCCTGCAGTATAGTGTTGCTCTGGTAGAGTTCCACCTGTCTGTTAACTGGCACGTGGCACCATCTGAAATATGCCTTTTGTCATGAAATGCACAGCTATGATTTAAAGCTCCATGCTGAAGGAGTAAAAATATTTCACTGTCCTGCATAATGCTCGTAAATAGAAGGCTGATGTATTTCCTTTCCATTGTCTGCTTTTTGAAACTTTATTCTTAGTCCTTTTTCTTATCACTTTAGTGTGTAATTAAACTTAGATGCAACAGTGCATACCAGTACCTTGTTCCTTCTTCACTCTCTCACACTCTGCTTTTGAGAGCTGTTTTCATTAGAGTTTTTTTTGCAGCACACTAGATATTGTAATGCTATGCTTTGAATAATCAAAAATTATTGTTTCTTCAAGCTACTACAAGGCTAAACTTGTATTTCAAGCTTTGAGTATATATGTGGCTTGAAAGAAGCAGGTTGGTTTATGGAATAATTTATTTATTCATCAATTACTAATTATTTATGTGGTTCCAGCAGGTGGATTTAAGGACTCATTGTTTGACACACACAGAGCTGAAGAAAAGTCTTCACTTCAAAGAATTTAACCTTTAGGATCCCCATGATATCTATCTGCAAGACGTGCATTCTTATTCTACTTTCTAATTCTGGTAAATTTTGCATTTGTTTTCTCATTTATAAAGCACTGTTTTGGAAAGAGGTCCCCTACATACAGGCTAACAGTATCAGAGGGTTATTGCATAGTGATTTGGTTTTTTTTTCCTAGTTACTTGAAACCACTCACTTCATTCATATTTCCATCAATTCAAAATTTTCTCTTTCCCTTGAGCACACTTTTTCCATATTTTTTGTTCAAAGTACTATTAATACTTTCTGATTATTCAGCAGAAAACTAAAAATGTCTCTTGAGCTACTCAGCCTGATTTAATTGGTTTTGGTGTATGGCAAGCTAAATTCAGATCTCCATTTATCAAACCCCAAGTCTCTCCTCCCCTCTAAAGGTGAGCGGTGCTCAGGTGAAAATAAAATCATGAGACAAAAAGTCTGTTTGAGACTGTGCATAAAATATTTTCTAACATTTACAAGGTCACTGCAGTGCAGGAATTAAAGGAAAGTCGGTGCTTGTATCTCTGCTCCCCCCCATTTCAATGCTTCTCTAAGCCCCTAGACTCTTATTCCTGACAGCTTTCCAGGTTTCTCTGAATTGGTTTGAAGTAATATTTTTACTTTGTTCTTTCTTTCTCCATTTTTTACTTACACTGGAACAAAGGAAAAAGGATGGGGGAGTGCATAAGAATATAAAATATTCTTTTCTTTTGTATCAAAGACAAGCAGTGTATTCAGAGGGTCAAAGTTCCCCTTTTTCCTGAAGAATTTAAATTCCTAGGCCCCTTGGGGGATGTGCAGTTGAGTAACCATCACCTTAAAACCTTTGTTTTCTATTGAAATTTAGCATGCTTTCCCACAGTTACCTTCCAACATCCCCTCTCCTTCTTCCAACCCCTCTAAATTCTACCTGATAAGCTTTTCCTACTGTAGACTTCTCAAACTTCAGGACAGTTCAATCATTTCATTTCGGTTTATTTACATGCTTAAATTAAATATCTGGCGTGCTTGTTTGTCCTGATCTTGGCTAAATGTCAATCGCCCAATTGATCACAGTTTCAGAACTTTGACATTTTTGTTTCAATTCTATGCTGTTACCACTCCACATGCTGCTAGGTCTCTTGGTTTATTTTTCTCAAGCTGTATAGAAGAGGGACAAGGCCCTCAGATCAAAGGCTAAGAGAATTATGATTGTCCAGCCTGGAGACGAGAAGGCTGTGGGGTGACCTAATTGCTGCCTTCTAGTATCTGAAGGAGCTAACAAGGAAAATGGAAGGAGACTATTTAGGGCATGTAGTGGCAGGACCTGGGGGAACGGCTTGAAACTAAAGAGAGTTGGTTTAGATTAGATGTTAGGAAGAGGTTCTTTACTATGAGGGAGGTGAGGCACTGGCGTAGGTTGCTCAGAGAAGTTGTGGCTGCCCCATCTCTGGAAGTGTTCAAGGCCAGGTTGGATGGGGCTCTGAGCAACCTGGTCTAGTGGAAGGTGTCCCTGCCCACAGCAGGGGCATTGGAGCCAAATGATCTTGAAAGGTTTCTTCCAACCCAGGCCGTTCTATGATCATGTAATGAGGTAATTGCTCTGTGGTCTTCTCAGTTGTATTCTTGTGTAGGTCACCATTAAAACAGTGTAGGAGAGAGGTAAACTTTGGGTAGGCCTTTTAGTCATTTGCAGTTATGTGGAGTATTGAGTCATCTGTTAAGGATGCTGAATGCCACCCTGGCTTCACCAAAAATATTTTCAATTTTTGATACAATTTTTTTTGGGGTGACTAAATATTTGGAAAGCATGCCATTTATTTTGGGGTATGAGAGTGTTATTTCTACGCTGCTACACTGCTTCATTCAAAGTTTGTAAGATCAAAAGTGATGACATGAATAATGGAGAAGTCAAACTAACTGCTAACAGGTCGAGTCCAGGAGGAAGAAATAAATGAGAAACAATCTTTCTAGCAAAATCTCACATGCAGAACCCCTGGAGAGGGCTGGGGGAATATTTCCAGTTTCCATTTATACTGTTTATTTATAGGTGGGACTGTGGTGTATGTTTCTCTCTGAAAATTTCAGGCCTGGCTGTTGTTTATGTAGTGAAGAGTTTGATGGAAGGAAGGGGGAGACACAGGAGCAGCACTCCTGCACATTTAAACCATCTATCTTGTGAATAATGCTTAGTTGGCAAAGACACACCAAGATAAAAAAAAAAAAAAATTCTTGCAATGTCTGTATGTACAATAGAAGGAAGATAGAAAATAGAAAAAGGATAGAAATGATTCCTGGTATAATTAGAGGCCTCACTGAAGTTGAGCAAAAGGTGAATCAGGCCCTAAGTTTGGAGATCAACATACTGTTCAGGTTTCTGGGAGATCATGGAAAATAACTGAAGTGATTATTGGGGTAATTTGTGGACCTGGAGGTAATTCTTATGAGCCTCAGCTCATTAAACCCATTTGTAGGAAGATCCTGGTATGGGAACACCGTTTTGAGCTGAGTTACACAGATCAGAGATTTGTCCCTATAACTGGTGTTTTGGCTAAAGTCATAGAATTGGAGATGTGTGGGTGAGCTCAGCTGACTGGAACATTTTCCCACTCACATGCTGTGCTTGGTCTGTATGCCCAAGTTGGGTCTGCTCTACAGATGCCATAAGGGGTGCTGTACTGTCAGGCTCTTGAGTGGGACAAGTACATCCCCATCCAGTAAAATGTTACTGAGGTGCTCAGGGACCAACAGACTCCTAGGGACAAGAAGAGGAGATTTGACTGAAGGTTATAATTTCTATGATCCCTGTTCCTGATACAAACAGTATTCAGGGTAACTTCAGGTGCCAACACCACCAAAATTGTACTATTTGCCTTTTTAGGTACTTAAGCATGGTGTAGAACACCATTGCATCACATATGCGTGCTTTGTAGAGCAGTTGTGAGTATTCCTGTATAGGTCAGAGACTCTCTTGAATACTGCATCTTACAGAGAAAGCCCTTATGTCATTTGGAGGTTTAATTTGGGGATCTGTGGTAATGCTGGCTGGGGCTGGCGGGTGGTGGGGGCGGAGTTCAGTAAGAGGTGGTGTTAAGTCATCAAGTTATTAGTCATAATTCCTAAGACAGGAAAAGTTACAAGTCCTCATTTTAAAGATAGTAAAACAACAGAAAAGAATAACAACATTTAGGCCAATGAATAGATTTCTGTTCACATCAGAGTAGAAAGCTTAATTAACTGAGTGTTTTATGTCATTTACAAACATCATCATATAGACTCTGCTCAATTGTACATCTGTTTTGTCAGTGCCAAGGGAATAATCAGGGCTCAGCTGATCTCCATCTCTGGAGTGCTCCTATGCAGTAATCTTCTGTGTTACTGTTAATTAATAATAAACATAATCATTAAAGAGTTCTTTCATCTTAAATCCTTTTGCAGGCTGAGATATCCTGATTGACATCTCCAGCCTTTGCATATCTGCTCCCTTTCAGGGCAATGTCGAGGAGAGGCACTTGCCAGTGCCTGGGGCAGAGTGTAGGGGAGAGGGTGAATTGCCAAGGGTCTGTCCTCTGCTCTGCTGCTGTCTCTTGCTTTTTTGTACTTCAGCTCCAAAGGAGTTCCAGTCCACAGCCCCATTTGGAGCTATAAACAATATAATAAAAGCCTGATATGCTTTTAAAAATTATGTAGGGAGAGCCAGTCCTTGCTGCCTACAGGCTAGATATTGGCTTTAAATACAGCCCCAAGCAAGTGAAACACTGCTCGTAAATAGCCTCAGGAAGCACTGACCTCAAAATACACCTGCACAACACAATCCTTCTCCCGGTTACTTTCTGTTCTGAAGGCAGGACCTCACTGCTGCCTTATACCAGCGATATATTACTGCTTGCTATTGCTTTGTTTCCAGCTATTTTGTTCCTTTAAGTGATGGTGGTATCTGTTCCATGCCCATCAATTCTTGCGTTAAAAAACAAAAGTGCCTGCAATGTCCTGCTGATCCTGGGCTATTTCAGTACTGCTTGTGCACATCAGATGTGCACAGCTGCAGTGGTAGAGTTCAGAGTTTACAGTAAAATTGTTCTTAAAAAAACCCACAGACAGTAAGAGCAGAAAGACTTGGGTTTGTTTAAAGTAGCTTGAAGAAGCTTGCCCTCTCAGTAGCAACCCCGCCTTGGCTTTGTCTATGACCTGATGCTTGCATTGGTACTGAATTAACAGTATTAATTTTCTTACTGCAGGCAAGATCATAGTGATCAAGTGATTTAAATAGGTTGATAGTCCTGGGTGCACCAATTCCTCATGCTTAATTTTTATTCTAGGCAATTTCTTCTAGACACCAAATACTCATGAAAAATCAATAGTCAAACTCTCACTGTAGATGACTTGATATTTTTAGGAATATAGATGAATCTGTTAAGTGTATTTTAAGAAATTTGCTGAAGAAGCTACTGGGCCATCACTCACTCCCCAGTTCACAATTATTGATATAGCTATGGTTGAGGGCAGAATTTTAGTTTTAGGACCTAATAAAAATTTTAAAGAGTGAAAAGACTAGTAAAAAATGTGGAGACACTCTCAATGCAAAATCTTCTCTGGCAACATGAAATAAAGTTATATCTCTATTAATATGGAAACTCACTGCACTTGAAGGGACCTGCTATGCAACACTTGGCTTACGTGTTGGGCTCATCAGTTGTTGGGAATGCTTGGTAATGTCTGCAGCAAAAATGGCTTGCACATATGGTTCCATTCATGAACTTTGTCCTTAGAGTAAGACTGATTAGAGATCTCACTTTACTGTTTAAATAAGGCTTAAATATTTAAATTGCTCTTCTCTTGCAGATAATTCAAACAATCCAGATATTTCATTTAATGTGTGTTTTTACCTATAATTTAATTACAAACAAAAATTTATATTTTGAAAAGTTAGAAAAGAAGGCAGTTCTTCCCAAAAGGTCCGATAGTTTTCAGGTATTATTTTACAAATATTATTATTGAGGGGACGGAAACATATGCAATCTGTCACAGGCCAAGTGGGATGTGTGCTCACTTGTGATATTATACAAATATAGGTGGTTCTGCTCTCTCATACTGTATGGTAAAATTATGTCCTAATTTAAGTTCTTGGAGCTGGTTTGTCTGCTCACACTTAGAGTATTTTATCGGATGTAAGTAACTGAGAAGTTTAAGAAAGCTGTATTATAAGCTTATCTAAAATAGCTGGGGGCATATTGGTGGAAGACAAGGAAGGCAGTGCAAAAGAATCAGCGAGTAACAAGTAGAGAAGAATGTTTCCATCCATTCAAGTGAATTATCACTGCATTCCTTCCTCACTCTCTATTCATTATCCACAAAAAAAGGCAAAAGGTAATGGGAAAAAAAAAGGCAGGAAAGAGTTAAAACACTGCTTCTCTGTACTGTAACTGATTCAGCTGTATCATCTTATATGGCTAACTTGCTATCACTGTGGTAAAAACATGAAGGAAGGTTGCAAAGAAGAAACTTGTTTCTGCATGGAAAAGAGTTATAGGCCAAATGGGCAAGTAAAGAATGGACATCATTAAATATATTTGCACAGTGGACAGTGCAATATGAAAGAGCAAATATGTTGAATTAGAAAAAGATTTGAAAACAAGATAACTTTTGAACTTTATACACCTGGAAAAGGAGCAATGGTGTGAATGCAAGTGGAGAGGCACTTAAACTAGCTGGAACTGGGAAAACAGCACTGTGGAAAACACAGCTGGTTTGAATTCTATGGAAATAAGTTAAAAGAGAGTTAAAGTTGTATACAGAAAGTGTTGACAATAAAAATGTGAGTTTTAGCTAGGTACCAAATATGGTTGTGTTCTGGATGCCTGAGGGGAGTGGGTCAGGGATGTCAAAGGTCCTTGCACTCAAATGGCAGGCAGGAAAGTCAGTGAAGTTATCAGAAATGAGAGAGTATATACGGTACATGGAGTGTAAGAGGAAAGATAAATATTTCAAATAAGACCAGACTGGTTATATTGGCAGTGAAGGGCCAACAAGATTGTGTTTGTGAGACAACTGAAATGCAGAATAGGAGAACTGGAAAAGTAATTCTTATAGTGGTCACCTATATGGAATGCAGGAAGGTAAGTATGAGGTGCCTTTGTGACACTGAAGCTACACCTTCAGTCTTTGGATCATTCGCTTCTGTCCAAGAGTGAAAATCTTCTCATAGTTTGTGTTCACTATGATTCCAACATGGTCAAAACTAATCACTGGACTAAATATGCATGCAGATCAAAGACTGCAGGTAGTGTACATTCAGTAGTGTGTAAACTATAATGTTAATAATAAAATGCACATATTAGGACTGTTTTCCCCACCTATGCCACAAGTCTCAAGAAACTTAAACTGCTCCCAAAAGCCACCAGGCAGGCATAGCATTGCAGTGGTGTTCAAAGAAGGAGGTGCTTTGAAGAAATGACATAGTTCAGCAAGATTTTGTGTCTTGATTCTTGCTGAAATAAGTTTAGTTCAAAATCACAGTTCATTCCTGTGGTATAGAGCATGATTTCTTTTTCTGAGGTTACTGACACTTATTCCCTTGTAGTAGTTATTTTGCTTGCAATCTATAAGCTTCATTAATTTGTCACAACTTTTGCCATTATGCTGCAGTACTGACTACCTTTCCTCATAAAATGCATGAATCATTTACTTATTTTTCTAAGTGGTGGTGAATAGGGAAATTAAATGAATTAACATATTCAACTTTAACTAGGTGACTGGACCTCAAAAAGAGCCTCAACAAGTCTCAGTCAATTGGTTGGGTTAGACAAGCATGCAGCCAATTGAGTTAAGAAATAATTATCTAAATGCTCAGAGGCGTGTATTTCTTTTTCCTTTTTCAGATTTTTTTTAGTGCTAGTATTATAGTATTTAAGACACTATGAATTCATACAACTTTAGGAAGAAAACATAAAAACTTTCCTGCTAAAAAACCTGATAGTCTGTTATGTCTGAAGCTATAAGTCTGCTGGTGGTCACTGCAGGTTGCTTCATGAAGTGTAACCCATCACTCTACAGTAATGAATCCACCCTAAGTGGAACTTAATGATCCTTGAGGGGGAAAAATGGGTGCAGTGTATTCTTTAGATCTTAATTCTAACCTTTTGGGCTCCTTGCAGATGGTGAGAATTGAAATATTGTTGCAATGTTTTTCAGTACAGCTTCTGTAAATTAATCTGGTGTTCAAAACTAAACCACTTGTCTTGGTAAGCCATACTTTTCAAAATAGTATCTTGGAGCCGTTTTTGATGATCTTACCTGAGTGGAAGCTCAGATGTGTGCTGGTTTTGTCTGGGGTAGAGTTAATTTTCTTCCCAGTGGCTGCTATGGGGCTGTGTTTTGGATTTGTGCTGAACACAGGGTTGGTAACGTGGAGATGTTTTTGTTATTGCTGAGCAGGGCTTGCACAGAGCCAAGGCCTTTTCTGCTTTTCATACTGCCCTGCTGGGGAGGAGACTGGGGGTGCATGGGAGGCTGGGAGGAGACACAGCCAGGACAGGTGACCCCAACTGACCAGAGGGATATTCCAGACCATGTGACATCATGTACAGCATATAAACTGGGGGAAAGAAAGAGGAAGAGGGGTTACAGTTTGAGTGATGGCTTTTGTCTTCCCAAGTCACCGTTACCTGTGATGGGGCCCTGCTCTCCTGGAGATCGCTGAACACCTGCCTGTCTGTGGGAAGCAGTGAATTCATTCCTTGTTTTGTTTTGCTTGTGTGCTCAGCTTTTGATTTCCTTATTAAACTGTCTTTGTTTCAACCCATGGGTTCTCTGGCTTTTACCCTTCTGATTCCCTCCCTGATCCTGCTTGTGGGGAGTGAATGAATGGCTGTGTGGTTCTTGGCTGCTGCATGGGATTACAGATGACAAACACCATACACCTTGAAACCCATTATTTGTGGAATGTCTGGCACAACGAATACAAGAACTTAGCTAAAAAAGAATGTAACATTTTAAAGAAAAATATTTTTTGCAAAGTAAAATCTAACAGTTCTTCCAAGCCTGAATCAAACCACAAGCATTTAACATCTGCAGTAAATTTTTCTCCCCTCTAAAATCTGTTGATCTTCCCAAAGTGCAGTGCAAAACATTGATAGGTTAGAAATGGGCCTGTGTCCTAAATAGAAAGTGGGATGGAAGAGCACAGTAATAAAGGGAAGAAAGTAATGCCTCAGGTTTTATGAAGAGCAACATGAAATGCCTGACCAAAAAGCTAAAAAACAGAAAAATTGTTTGAAGCAGAGGAAGAACAACAGAGGAAATATGAAACAGGTGGGGAATGCAGATAGAAACTTTAGTTTGTGTACCACTGAAATTGATACTTTATTTGGATGCTTACTATTTTGGTTTTTCTTGGGCAAAAATAAGGTAGTGCGGGACAGAGGCTTGACTTTTTACATGTTAAAGGTCAGAAAATATATATTGAATGTCATTTAAGATCTTCACTTGTCTTGAACTCAGTTTTCATTATTATCTTATCCAAAAGGTTTCTATGAGCTTTACTGTATTTTAAACATTTCAACGATATGATGAATTGTGCTTTAAGTGAAAATTTGTGGTGATGGTAGCTAATGTAATAAATCTTGTTTTGTAAGTTTCTGCTTGGAGGGTTATATACATGCAAGTTGCTATACAAATACTAACCTTTGAAAGAACAGTCAGGTTATTTTAATTATCTCACAGGTATTGTAGGAACAAAATAATTTCACCATCATAGATGAAAAAGATTTCTGTATTTACGTGAAGTTTCTTCAGAGTTTTTCAGATAGAAGAAGGAGAACTCTTCACAAAAAGTACTTTGTTGTCATCATCTGTGAAACTGACTGATCAAGTTTGGTCTCTGAAAATAGGGAAAAAGCTGGATATACCATATAAATAGGTTTTGTGCTGTGTTGTGGTGGTGTTCCTTGTTTGTGGGGTGGTTTTTTTTTATTTTTATTTTTTTTTACTAAATATTTCCTATGATTTGTCAGTTTTCTTAATTTGTAGTGATCCAAAATATTCCATAGCTAAATAGTACTGGATGTTTGCTTTGAGGCTTGAACAGAGTATTTTCTAAAGTCAAACTTTTTAAGAATGGAAGAAAACAAGTGGTAATTAGATTCTAAAGATTGCATACTAAACCCAAACTTTGTCTCAGACAATGCTAAGATCTGTCTATTTGTTATAAAATGTTATCTTGCTTATTGTTTTTAATTGTGTTGGCAGCATGTGAATCCAGAGCATAATTAGATATTGGCCACATCATTTTTTCATTGTTATTAAAAAGATATGTGTGTATGTGTTTGGTAGTTCTGTAGTGTTTAAAAACCAGATTTCATACTGTCATGGGAAGTGTCATGCTTTTGCTTCATAACCAGACAGTGTATGTTTTCAATAAAATCTTATTTAGGAAAGTACAACACATTCATCCTTGATATTTAAGCAAATTCACATTGCAGAATGATTAATTGCATTCAGCCTTTTCATCCACTTCTAATTTTTCAGGGGACATAATTGGATGCAAATTGGCCAGTGTTAATCATTAGATACCACTAATTAAAAACAGAAGCTGTAGGTAATGGTATGATTATTGGTAGAAATAAATGAAGCAGATCAGGTAACACTTTTCTTCAGGGACTCATGACTTGTGCCTGAGCCTCATTAAATTCCAACATGTGAAGGTGCCCTGCTGGTAGAGGCTGCAGGAGACCTGTATTTATAAATAACTTAAAAGTAACATAGGAGGGCAGTGCCTGAAAAAGGAGGTGTGGAGCATTCCTGTGGCTCAAGGACTTAGCAGTCTAATGAATTAGAAACTTTAAAAATGCAGTTTAATTAGGTGAAAACTGGTTTTGCATAACAAAAAGCCAGTTGAAAGAGAAACTAAGGGCATTCATTTTCTGACAGTGTTTCTGAAACATACTGACATGCCATGTTCTGAAAATTTACTGGGTATTTCTTGTATCCAAAGAATTAATTTCATACTTTGTCTTTTAAAACTGACTGTGGCATTAGATGACCTGTATACTGATTGAACTGGAGGCTCACTGAAAAAACTGTGATCATTCAAATCGATAACAGTGTTTTGTGTGAGATTTCAGAGGAGATAATTTCCTCATCAAGAATCTTCTGACAGCTTTTGAATTACTTTTAAAATACATTGGTGACCAACGAACCCTTTCAGTCCAGTGCTTTAGGGTTTTTTTCAATCATAATCAGCAAAGTTCATCAGTAATAAACATTATTAATAACTCCCTTTAAGGGATTAATACAGTGATGGAAAACACCACTTAGATGATTCAAAATACTGATACCAAATAAAAGCTACTAATAGTAGGTACTGCACGCCATTCAGCCTTTTGGATGGAATTAGTGAATTAGGCTTTTTTGCAGGGGAAAAAGAGTAATGAATGAAAACATTTTAATTTTCACTATTCCTTCCAGTTCCCCACTGATGCAATGTTCACCAGCAATGTAGGCAGTGGCTGGGAGCTGAGATCCCTGTTTTCTGGATACATGACTTCTGTCCAGCATCTTTTCTCTGGCACTGGTCTTTTCTGTCTGCCAGCTGGAGTGAAGGACCTACATAGATGGCAATGCTCCAGCTCTTTGGAGGCAGCGACTGAGGATGGATGTGTAATAACCAGAATTAGGACCTAAGCTCAGAGTTGTGCATATCACAGTTTTACACATATACCACATTTAATCTTTTTGATAATGACTGCTCTTATACATACTTTAAGTTGCAATTACTACTGTGAAGTCAACATCATATCACCACTCATCCACAAACATAAATGATGGCTTCAGCATAAAAAGTTATACTGAAAATAGATGTTTTAAATTTAATTGTTACTATTTTAATACCATGAATTTTATTATATCCAGTGACTTTAATATCTACACATATAGATTTCTTTTTCAGGGCCACAGTTTTGTGTCTGAAAGTATTCTATATTTCAGGGTGCTCATCAGATCTGAACAAATACTGTGTTAGTTCCAGTACCAAAACCAAAAAGAATATAAATGTAAGTAGTTTCTAGGACTAGTATCAAACCCCAAAAGGATGTTTTTACACTGCATAACTGCTGGATTCACAAAATATAGGCCATCAGAAATACAACTCTCTGCATACTACTGCATCTGGTTTCAGAACAGTGGGATTGTTTCATAATGGAAATCCACTTAAGCTTGTTAGAGTAACCTTGCTTCTAACACACGGAGTTCATCAAAAGTGTATTAAATTTTACTAAACTGTATGGGTAGATTTTTTTTATGGATGTAAAGCCTAGTGAATACATCACCAAGTATTTTTAAGAGATAATATTCTCCTCTAAAATAATCAATAGAGCAGATAGACCAAATATTCTATTTTTCAATGTGAATGTCAATCATAAATCCAAAGTGTAAATGTTCTTGTAAAAAAAAGGATGGTCTGAAAGGAAAAGTGTGTATTCAGTGGGGCACTAATAGCAAAAATTGGAAAATATGTATGAATAGGGGTATGAGATGAGTGAGGGATAAGACACTTGCCTACTGAAATATTTTTAATTAAGTGCTCTTATTTCAATTGCATCCTCCACCTGGGTATTTCGTGGTTACAAGAAATACAGCATTACTGGCAGCTGTCTTGAGAATGGTCGGGGAGTTACCCTGAATCACAAGTTAGCACAAACCAAGAGTATCATTGGAACATTTGGAAGGGCTATGTCTAGGTAAGATTTTAGCTGCATGGGAATGATATCCTGTTTTGGCCTCAGCTATGTGCAAGAGATGGACTGATTAAGGAGAGCTAAGTAAAATGAGTAAAGATGAGCAGAGGTTGGGAAGATATCACTGGCCTAGAAAGATTTGTAAAAGAGAGAACAGTTGAAAGTCTTTGAGTCTTCGGGTTCTTACAGGGTTGTGACAAAGAAACAGTAGATCATATATGCACCATAGATTAGAAAACTGATAAAGTAGTTGATTTGCACCTCACAAGGATGATTAGATGATAGCAAAACCCTTTTTCAAATGAAGGGTTAAAATAGACTCTTCTGCACTGGAGGTCATTTGTAGCAGGTTCACCTCTAAAGGGGTCACATAGCTATGACTAAATCTATCTTAAAGCAAGGGACTGTATTAGGTCAGACTGTGACAGTGTGGTTGTTGATAGTCTGTGTGACACTGAGAAGTAGTTCAGAAAAATGACTGTACAGCACAGAATCTGTATAGAACATGTTAAAAAGCAGGTACACAAATATGCTGTATGAACTAGGAGATTAAAAATGTTTGGGATATAGTACAGTATTAATTCTGTTGTCATAAGAAGATACGGTGTCCACCTGCCAACAAAAAGAAGCCCATCTTTGGAATAGATAACTGCTATTTCTAATTTGATTTTTGGAAGTCTATTTAACACTTTAAAATAATTTCACTATAAATGCATACATATTTTATTAACATGTGGAGTATGTAACTTTAAAAAGTATGCTAAAATTCCAAGCTCTGCATGGGGGACCAACCAGTGCCATAGTGACAAATATGGCTCTACTTTATTAACATTTCCTGTTCATTCCTTCTATATATGTGCAAATAACTGTACTGGTGTAGATGAGGCACTTGGTGATATGGTTTAGTGGTGAACATGGTGGTGCTCGATTGGTGATTGGTCTAGATGATCTTAGAGGTGTTTTCCAACCTTAAGGATTCTATGATTCCATGATTCCAAGTTAATCTTGCAAATGTATGAGCCACGAGGAGATGTTAATTGATTCCCACTACTGTGATATTTATCTAAGATATTTTTATACTAAATACACTACAATTCCAGAGCCTCATGCTCTTGAGGTTTCTTGGGAGTCCGGGGTATGACTGTAGGCTTGGGGTAGTGTGGGGTATGTGAATGGGGTGGTCATAGCAGGGGTTTGTGTGAGATGGTGGTCTGCCACCACAATAGAGCTGTTTCTGCTGCCTGGGCTTGCTGCTTCCGGGGCTGTGTGGAGGGAAGAATGACACCTTGATGGTGTGTACTCTGCCTTGGGGAGAAGATGGCCAGACTGCATGGAAAGATATCTGCAAGAGTTGCCATTTTAGAAACACAGATATACTGGGTTTGGTATGTTTGTGTCACACTGTGGGGGACACCTTGCTGGCAGGTACTTCTGTTTCTTACCCAGACGTGCTCTTGGCAGCTTCTGCTTTTTGTACTGCAGTTGCCTTTAGATGCTGTGAGATGAAGAGCTGACAAATACTCCTTCTAACCAGATTGTGTGTGCTGTCTTGTATCGAAGAACATCTGAACCAGGCACAAGCATGTTTTGTTGCCTGGGCTTCACAAGTAGAAAGAAAATTGACTTCAGTGTTTGCTCTGTCATGAGTCCCAGCAATCAGGAGTGTTGTAGTAGAGGCCCATAGGATGGGTCCTCTGCCTGACTTAGCTTGTTCCAGTGGCATTGCGGTAGAACCCATGGGCAGAAGGGCTCTGGGCTCCCATTCCAGGGTTGATCACTCTAAGGGGTCTATCCCCCAAGTTCAACCATTCAGGGCAGCTCAACATTCAGGACACCTATGCCAAATGACACTGGAGTGGCACTATCTATCGTAAGCCATAATGGACACACCTTCCAATATTTTTCGCTTTCAGTACAGAGTGAGTGCTGATGCAAATGCTGTGCAAGCAGCAACTGTGATTCTATGTTCTTCTTTGCACTGGACTTCTTTGCACCCAGCTGTCTTTCCCCCATACTGCTGTGAATGAGCAACTTAGAGTTCTATTAGCCTGCCATAGTGAATGGACATATTACAGCAATGCAAAAGATGTGTAGAGCATGATCTGACCATGAGGCCTGCTAGTAGATTTTCCACAGAAAGTATGTCAAAGTAGCAAGGAACCATTAACACACAAAAAAGCAGAAAACTCTATCCTCTTTGTTCCCTCCCAGCAAGCCTGTCTATTGGACCCTGCCCATAGGCAGACTTCTCAGCCTGTGAAGAAAACCAGTTTTTAATTTTCATTACAAGTTAAAGACAGGGGGTAAAAATGCACTGTTGAAGTGAATACCTATGAGTTCTTCAACATGCAAATTCAATACTGTCAATGCAACAAAACATTTTTGATGTAAACAAAGCTGTTAGTGTGTTTTATGTCTACATGGTCAGTGTAACAGCTGCCACTTTTCAGGTGACAGTCTAGAGTTAAACAGGCTAATGAGTCAATCCAGCTAATGAGTCAATCCATCATCGTTAGAAATCAATGGAAAAGCTCCCATTGGCTTAGTGAATAACTTCATCAGCTGTCATCATAGCAAATGATCTTGACCTGTGCATTCTGAAGAGGAAAATAATGAACATTAATAGCACCGCCCTTCAAGCACATCTGGGCTGTTCCCATTGTAGAAAAGACTCACCAAATAGAGAATGAAGATTTAGGGTGCCTCCTCTGAAACACTGCTAGTCTGCACATACCAGGCTGGGAAAGGCAAGTAGTAGTTCCTTTTGTTGTGAGATCATCAAAAAGATGGACAAAGTCACGTGTTTGGTTTTCCAAGCAGGAACTTGAGTAAACCCAACACTGTTTGTAGGAGGGTTCATAAACCTATTTTGCCTGCAGTTGCTCTGGACTATATAGCACTGCTGAACAAGCACTAGACTCACCCAACAGTTGTTTCAGATCTCCGTTGCTTCTATGACATATGACTCTCTCCAATTAAAAAAAACCAACACTAATTAATCCTTATTTTTGTGCTAATAATCCTACATTGTTGTTCTGTAACTGTGAAGAACATTGTTCTGGGTTTTATGGGTGATAACTAATCACTAAAGTATATTTGAAGTGGTTTTCTAGAATGGACTGCCAATTTCATGTTGGCTGTGCCTTTGCACTAAAACAGTATTCTCTTTCTCAAAGGTCAGAAGGTTATATCATCCCAAGTGCTCAGCATCTTTGAGTTTTTCTGAAGAAAACTGCAGTGGAACTGTTGGTGGCATGAATTTAACACTGCAAAGATGTGATGCACGGCTTTATGCACCTTGCTTAAAAACCATTAAGGTGTGTTACTATGTCAGCATCATAAAGGGCTTACCTTGTCTTATTGTGACCTAAAAGCATGTTGTTCAGTAGCAGGTCTGATTGATTTTTTAATGCACTCATGCACTTTATTTACATTTTGTGAATTGTTAGAAGAATTCAGTTTTTTGAATTATCATTATATGAGGCACTCATATCATTAGTGCCTCAATCACAGAACTTTAAGCTTGTTCAGACACAAAAGGGGAAAGAAAGATGGTGCCAGTCTTATGTCAAACATAATTTTTTCTTCTTCCTCCTTCTACTTGCATCAGGACTTGCCTTTGTCACAAATTGCACTGATTTTTTCTGACATTGCAACGGCTCAAGTCAAAAGAAAGTGGGGGAGCAAAAGAGCTGTGGAAAAGCACTGAAGCCTTGAAGTGGCCAGGAGCTGAGATCCTGCTATGTGAATCCTGCAGGTCCCACTTTCAGCTGACTCTGCATTATTCCTCTAAAACCAAGGAGAGGGAGAAAGAAGGGAGTAGGGTTCTTGCCTTCCAGATTGTTGTTTTTGACGTATTTGTAGTTGTATAATGTGGTTGGTATAAACGTGTCGATGGAGTTAAACCTGAAAACATATATTAAAAGAGGAAAATTGTGGGGCAACAGAATTTAAGTATCAAAACACATCTTGCAGCAAATGCAGCTAACATTTCAATGTTAATAGGCTACTACATAAATCAAACTGACTCAAAATGACAGATTACTGATAGGTTAAAATAGTGTTAAGTTTACAGGCTTGGATCTTTTGATAATTTTTTTTCTGCAAATGATAATCTCATTATTGCACAATCTATAGCCCTTCCAATTTTGTGAAAATGTCATGCTTTTGAAGTGCAAATAGTGGTGATTTCTTTGCTTTATCCACAGTAATTAAAACAGGACTTCTTTGCCCTGCTGTATATGTATATCCTCTATTTTATCTTTCAGCAAATCTGTTTTATTGCAATAGCCTTGTAATTGGGAATCTGTGCTTATCTACCCCGTGCCCTTCTTTCTTCTTATTTGAAGATTGTAGTATTTAATGTTTGAGGTTGTTTCAGAATGTTGAAGTTTGTATCTGCAAATAAATACGAGTTTTCCAGCTTTAAAAAAAGCAGCTTTTTGAACTATACTAAGCTCTCATAACATTAAATTTACATCATTATTAAATAGTCAATATATGAAGTCTTAATCAGCAGAAAGTGGTACCCCAGGTGTCCTGTTCTGATTTCCAGTAAATTGCTATTTAAGCTCCTGTATATTTCATACTTTTGGCAGATACAATGTTGGGTGAAATATTTCATGAGATTAAGTAAATTTATTTCTTCTTTCTTTTGTTTATCTTTTTAAACAAAGGGCCCTTTCTTTTATATGCCAGCAAAATTAAGCTAGCTGTATCTAATTTCAGACATGAACCAGCATGGCCTATTTTCCATACAAATTTAATCCAGTGCAGTGTATATTATCCATGACTCAGAATAGCATAACAAAAAAGCCATCAAAGATTTCTATTATGAATAAAATAGCTGCTAGATAAGATAAATATTCAAGACAGATGATAGCGGAAATTAAAATTTTATAATTGGCCTTTTACAATTAAATTCTAAATTGAGAAAGAGCTTCTTCCCATTCCATCTATTCTTCATAGACACCATTTATTACATCTTTGTGTAACTCATGGAGGGGAAAATTCATTAAAGGGTTTTTTTTAAAAGGATTATTATGATGCAAATTGCTGCTTGTAGTGTGTGGTGCACAATGCTGCTAAGAAAGAAGTTAATTAGAAGAAAAATGGACAGCTCAGTCGACTATAAATAGGAAAAGATGCCTTTTACTTGTAAGGAAGGCCAATTTTAAACTGGCTATGTACTGGTGATCTCATTTATTTTCCAGTAGAGACAAAAATCACCATATCTGGTAAAAATGATCACTGTTCATGTCATCAATCTCTTTTCCTGATTAATTCCTTGTAGGGAGCATAGTTTAATTAGTAATACTAATATTGTAATACTATATAAACATTACATGACGTGTCCTGTGTAGTCAGAAAGTACCTTTGCTCTTTGAACGTGTACAAAGGAAAAGAAAATAGGAAAACAAGAGCTTCCCAGCTCATGTTCAAAGAAGAATGCTAGTGATTACATAAACCCTAAAATGAAGGCGCTATGTTTTATTTAGCATGCTGTTTCTTGTGCTTTTAAGGGCTCCAGTGTCTTACCTTCTTAGGTCCTGTATGTGCATGGAGCACAAATGACCTTTCTAGTGACCTTTTATAGTTCTGTACTTCTTGGTGGCAATTTTGGGGATAAGAAAATCATGGGCATTAAAAACTCCTTGGGGGAAATGTGAGTGGAAAAATAATTGGTACTGAAAGCAGTATATGGAGAGGCACTTCTCACATATGGAATGGAGGCAGTCTTTAGAGACACGGGAACATGATGGAGGGGACAGATGCACACTGGAAAGGAGTACAAGAAAACTGGGGCCAGGGGGAACATGCAAGGAGAAAAGTTTCACCATACTGATCTACTGGAAATGATACTAGAAGACTGGATTACTAGTAACCCTGTACTGTGGACAAGAAATGCAAAAATACCTGATCCAGTGCCAGAGCTATGAATCCCTCTTGCTTTTTGATTTTCTAGAAATTCAAATTTTCAGTTTTGCATAAAGACTTTTTTATCTCCACTGCATCCATTACCTTTATCTCTCTCAGATGTGGAAATGTGGAATATGTATAAGCTGTAGAAAAATATTGCAACTGTTGTTTGATGGAATGAAATAAGGTAGTAAATACTGAATAAATAAATCAAAAAGTGTAGACATTGTAGCTGGGAGTTAGACATACTAAAAGAGCTGTCTGAATTGTGATGCTCTCTTTGCATACTGTTTTGCCTGTGTTTGCCTGAGAATGTAGATGCTTTAATGCAAAGGTAAATGAAAACAAAGATTCTCAAGTTCTAACAGGAAAAGGGAGCTTGTAATGTAACTTACACTGATATGTCTTTTCTCAGCAGTTAACTCTTGCATAATTTATTGTTCCCTTTATTTTTTCCAGAACAGAAAAAAACTTGCATACTCATATCATATTAGATGTATATGCTTACTGAAAATCTCTACATCAATACTAATTAGTCATCTTTACTTACAGGCTAACTTACAAGACACTAAATTTCATTTTCATCATGATGGTGTTCCTGCTGTCGTTAAGGAAAAGTCTCTTAATGAAACGTGAACACCCCAGAGTGCTGGTCTACAGTGTCTTTGAGCAATGGCTCAGGGCATTACTGTGTGCTGTCCCCAGAGTAAGCAAGGGAGTGAGAAATTCACTCTGCAGCTGGGGATGGTGTGAGCCCAGCTGTCACCCTGCTGTCACTCTGCTGGCTCTTGTGGGCCTGCTTCTGCTGCTGCACTTAGATTTCTGATACTAATTAAGACATGGTCTTACATATATGAGACTATATTATAAATGTTACATAGTCTTACTATATTTGTGGTTCACTGGAAGACCTTTTGCAAGGACATAGATTAGCAAAACAGAACTTTGCTATGCTGACTTTACAGTTCTTATGCTGGTCTGGATTTTGATGTACGCAGGACATAACTTCTTGGGTTAATTTTTGAGACGGTACAAATACAGATTTAGCTGAGAAAGCAGAGATATTTTCTCCTCGTGAAGCAATATTCTTAGGAGTGATATCTCTGACACGAAAATGCAAGACTTTGTTTGTTTTTAAAAGTAGCATAGAGCACTCTCCCAGTTTAATAAACCTTATGAAAAGTCCTGTTTTGAAAGTACATCAAAAATTCATGCATTTACAGGTTTTTGAAGTATATGGGTTTAAGTATCCATTAAAAAAAAAGTTTTATCAGTCAGCTCTCTTAAAGACAGCCAAAGAGGTTTACTGAGATGTAGGGAAGTAAATCCTCAGTTCTAGAACCATTAGGGTAACTCTCTGTTTAGTGATGACTGTTCTGGAAAGCTGTTAAAGATATTGAAAAGAAGTTTATCGTGGAAACTACTCTGTGACAGCAAGTATAGCAGCACACTTTTGAGTATGTGGAGGTATCTATGATTAATAATTTACATTGTTTTGATATGTATACTACTCTTTTTGTTTCCAGTGCACTCTTACTAGTAGTGGCAAGAAAGAAGTTAAGGATATCAAGAAAAATAGCTGATTTAGACATTGCCAAACTCTGAAAAAATAGAAACAGTGTTTATACTATTACAAGGAGAATGCAAGTTATTAATTAACAGGTTTTTTTATTTATTCTCATTGTAAAATTAACTTGAAAGAGTAATAAAATACAAGAGCTTACTCTGTCTTGAAGCACAATCATCTAGGCTTATTGTCAAAAATTTATAAGTACTAGGCAGGTGATGTCTTGACTGGAATAATTTGCAAATCCAAGCTTGAGTGAACCCAGGAGACTAAGGAATTGAAATAGTGAACAATGTGTTAGTGAACAGGTGTGTTGACAATGACAGGTCATTAAAGAGCAACACATTTATTATGTATCGGTTTTGGGCCATCCGAATAAGATGCTGAAGGTTAAAACTACATTGAGGTTTAGGCTCATGCTGTGAATGCATAAGTCATAAATAAGTCTCTCCCGACAGTGGTTGTCTGGTATGTCACAAAAGTGAATGACTGGCCCTGAGGAGCAAAGCAGGGAGCTTGCAGAGCTACGTGAGGTCCTGCCTTTGCAGCTGTGCAGCACTTCTGGAGTCACTCGCCTGGTAGGGCTGAATAGTCTGTGGATGCTATAGCTCATTGGGTTGGTGTTCTTTGTCCTTTGGGAGGAAGAGGCAAGGCAATGTATAAATTGCTTAGAAATGTATATATTATTTCATCTAATCTATGCAAAATGTGGGCTGAGTTAGGATGGTAGGAAGTGATGCGAATAGACAGCGGCTAAAACATGGTTAAAATCATTACCTCTCATTATATCTGTCAAGTGACAACAGTGGATTGTTCATCCCTGCTCATTTCTAAAATGAATAAGTAAAAATTACGCTGCATTCTTGCTCTCTGAATGATGACTGAGTTTCAACCATCATTTCTTAGGCTTCTAAGCCAGTGAAACAGAAACTTCTGAATGGGTCTGAGTGACTCAATAGTATTATGTGTGCAACCTACAAATGACTTTCAAAATGCAAATGGGATACAAGAACTGTTGGATACTGCTATTTTAATGACTCTTTTCTTCTTCCTGAATAGCACCTTCCACAATTAGATCACTCCCTGGTTCGTATATTGACAGAACACTTTTATATGCTTAAAGCTGAGAAGAGCTAATATGTATAACAGCATTCATTTAATCATTTAACTAAATAATTATATCCCCAAGAAATAGCCTGATGTGATGACATGCCAAAGACGACAGAAAGAACTTTTGAAATCTGCAGTGATTTAATTAAATAAACACATTTAATATTTGCATATAGAGATTATATTATTTATAATTAACTTTCCAAATAATTTATTTTGCAGCCTTTCAATTTCCTCCATATCATTCTGCCTCATTGATAAATCCAGTCACACTTGACAGCCAGAATCTGGCATTTAAACATGACCACAGTAGATAGAACAATCATTCTTTAAAGAACTTATCCTGAGTGACATATTAAAAAAACCTTGAAATCAGTGCCAACAGCCACTTTTGCCTAGAGCAGTCATAGATCTGGCCATTTTAAGGTCAAACACACTTTATTATAATTTACAGTATTCTGATTAATTTTATCCACAGCTTAAGGAGAACTAAACTCTCTGGATGCCTTCTCACAGGAGGTAGCAGCCAGGAAACCTTACAGACAACAGAAAAATTTCTGTTTTTAATGGCAACAGTCAGTGAAGGTGTAAATTCCTTTCAAGTTACTTTAAATTTATAGCAAAGTCCACATACAATCATTTTTTAATCATCACTCCATCTCACTACCTAAATTCTTCTCTGCCTCCAACTCAGTTGTTAATCTTTTCTTCTGACTTTCCTGAGAAATACAAAGGAATTTTACTATGTGACTCTTCTACTTTTAATATCTCTGTTCACTCAGCCTCTTCTCAAGCACGGAAAGGGATGTGTGCTTCTTTCTCATGAGCAGATTTCAGTAAAACCCCTGTAAAATTTGCTTGAAAGGTTATAGTATAGTGATAATTGAATCTCTCCTTATCAAATTGCCTTTATCCTGCTCCATCCAGGTATGTCCATCATAATTTTTCCTACTGTTTGACTTCATGGTGTGACCTAGTTCTGTGTTGTAAATCCACTTCCAATAAACAAGGAAGGGTGAAAGAAAATTGCATGTGAAAAGAGACAGGAGAGGGGCATACAGAAAGGTGGAAGCTGCTCAGGAATCAGTGTTTCTCCCTTTCACCCTCATTACGCACCAGCTTACTACTGAAATTATTAAAGTTAGATGCTATTTTTTTTTCTGATTAATGTTTCTTTTTGCCTGAATGGCATTACAGCCATATAAACTTCATATTCGATGTTCCTAAAATGGTGATGTAAAGTGTTGAGAAATACATGCTTTCAGGAATCAATGTAGAATGCAGAGGAGAACTAGTTAAACACAGTCTTTAATATCTGGACTCAAGGTACAAGTTCTACACCAAAAGTCAAGTCATGGTTTCAACCAGATGTACATTTCCATGACTTAATCAAAGAATAAGCAGTTATATGGCTAATATGGATGCCTGGATGCTCTTGCCAGCAACTGTTCTCTCAAGAACAATTACCCCTTTTCACCACAATTTTTACTCTCCAGTTAAGTAGAATATAGGGTCTTGGTGGGCTGTTGTGAGTTTTCCCTCCCTATTGTATGGGTTCTGTTTTTGCTTAGTTGTGGTTTTAGGCACAACACTACTGTTGACATCTTGGTTGCCTTTTTCATGTGGGATTGAGCCACAAAGTGGTTAGCATACATTCATATTATTAAAGATAGTACTCATTTGCATTTGCTTGGAAATCTAACACTTTTTTTCTGAGCACTTTTCTAACACTTTTTGAACTGAAACTAATTTTTACTTAACATTGTAGTATTTTTTTATTCTGCATCTCTCCCCAAAGGTCTATTCATTCTCTCTAGGCGTATCTGGTAGCAATACCATCCAAACATTGCTGAGTGTGATGAGATACTTTTTAAAATGTGGCTCCACTGATTCTACTGACATAAAAAAGAAGAAAACATTATGCTGTTTTGACTGCCTAATGAAAAAATATTGGCATACTGGCTATAGAAAAGCATTCTGCTAACAAACAAATAAATAGCCTAACTGAATTGGGGAAAATAGTCATGATTTAAAGGTTCAGCTTCACTGAAGTACCATAAGTCTTTTGGAAGTGATGGACCAATCTTGTGAGACCTAAATCTTGTCTGTGATGGCTTCTATTCAGATATTTAGTGTGTGAAATACTTATCTTGTCAGAATCATGATGTATTCTATGATTTTTATGTAGAATGTTGCTGTAAGGAGCTGTATTTTTTGACTGTCAGGTGAAAATGTGGTATATATGCAAACTGATTTTGTAAAGCAACATCTGTTTTCTTTTGAGGGGCTTATTCTGGTAAAAGTCTCTGCAAAGTCATAAAAAGAGGTTAATTTAGGGTAAAGCTCATTCCTCTTAATACAGCCTAAAAGCAATAATTATGCTTTTCCAAATGGAAAGAAATTCACTCAAAATAGCTATGGTAAGTGAAACATCCTGGTGTGGATGAACATGTTGGATGTTGCAAAATAGACTTGGTCAGTAAAATTGTACTGATACAAATCTTCACACTTTCATCCAAGCTTTTTTTTTTTTTTTAAATAAACGTTGATGAATTAAAGGCAGCAATTATCAATGCACATGACACTTGTTANCAATGGATTCACCTTTTCCTCTGTGTCTTGAAATTTCTTCTATTTCTAAGCTAACACACTGGAGATGATTGTGCTTATTTGACAACTGTTTGGTGCTTTCATGTTTGTCAAGAGTCTTCTGAACTTGCACAGGCTCCTTGGTGCTTCCATATTCAGTTGATGCTCACAGATACACTGAACAACAAGTTAAGTTTTCAATTACTGTAATTTCCATTACTCTGTCATACTAAGAAGAAACTGTTGTAGATTTAAATGTAGGCATAGAATGAAGGGTACAATCCAGACTCCAGTGAAGTCAGTGGTATTTTTTTTATTTAGGAAGGCAGTTTTCAATTAACTCAGGCCATGCATAAAACCAGATGTAAAGTTAAATGGGAATTGGTACTTTCAGGTATTGATATCTTGCTCTCACTGAAACTCATGTCAATGAACTCTAGTACAGTTCCCAAGTACTTGCATGATTAGCTATTTTACCATTGTTTATCACTCTGGTGTTACTATTTCTCACATTTTCCATATGGTAATGAGATAATGAAAAATAATTCCTCATGTGGGCCATTTGTGAATAACTGTAGCATAAAGTTGTACTAAAACAGTCCTGCTAAATTAAAATTACAGTTACATTACCATACATCTATGGTAAAATCTATTATGCCTCTGTAGCAAATGGGAAACCAGCTCTATTATTGCATATACTCTACTTTCTGTTGATGATAGAAGTAAAATGCATTCAGAACCATATGAACCTCTCACTTCAAGCCTAAGGCATGTGACCAATATACCAACCTGCTGCTTTCTAGAAATTAAGTGTGTGGTAAATCCCTAAAGCCTTTCACATCTACGATTTCCTTTGACAGTCTTTCACAGGACTTCACTGATTAATTGTCAGACTGAGTATGCTTGAACAAAGTCATTAATTTTATCTGAAAAGGTATCATTCCAGAGCACTTTCTCAACAAGACGATATTACCTGCATTATTAAATACTTTCTCTAGTGCCTATCATACATAAACCGTCTGCTCCCTAAACACAGATCCCTTCTATTTACCTGCTTTTCACGGACAGAGACAATAAACTAAGATGAGATTTTGTACTTCAGGTGTCCTTTGATGAAACACTTTGTTTTTCTGAATCTAAAAGAGTGATGAATTATGAAATTTGGGTACTTCTAAGGTTTTTATTGTGTTAGAAGTACTCATACTTAACTTTTTGTTTATAAATTTTTGCATAATTTAATCAGAGATCCCCGTTTTCCCTGAAGGTACTCCCAGTCCTCTTAACTGTGGCCTGACAATAATGAAGTGAGTAGGAAGAATGGAGACATACTGAAGAGAGAGGGAATTAAAATATACTTCTTTTTGCTATAAAAAATCGTAGTGTATTTGAGACTTTTGACAAATAGTTTCTTTTCATTTTAATTTAAAATAGAAATAAAGGTTTTGTTCTATTGGCATGCACAACTACCTTAATTTATTTGATGTGATCTTACATGAAGAAATAAACCGCTGAGGCTTTTTTTATGAGCATGTCAAAAGACTAATATAAAGTCTTATATTCAATAGAAGAAATAAGGATCCTGAGCCTTACTCATTTAGGGAGTGTTCCCTGCACAATTGTTCGCCTGAAAGGATCCATATTATGTACTGGGCAATGTAAAGCAGTATAGGACATACAGTCCTGGAATATTTAACACTTTATAAGCGCAGTGCGTATGATTTTAATCCCCTAGGTATGGACATCAGATCCTGAGGGAAGTGGAAGCCAAGAAGAAGACTTCAGTTTCTAAAAACAGAGAGGGCTTTAGTTTGCAAGATAATATAGTTTTCGAGATAAATGTCTTTTTAATAACTGAGCATGTTCATGGAGCACATAGATCTGAATTAAGACCTCTTCTTCAGTTTTCCCCAGGTGAAACTTCCTCTGAATTACAAGGACTTCTATGGAGATCAGGCACAAATGGATTGAATGTCTGTGAGGTAACCCTCCTCAATTAGAGCTATGAATTGTTTTGTACTGTTTTTATATTGATGTCAGTAAAACTTGAAAAATATTGCTATTTTTTCTTCTCTAAGGTAGGCATGGATTGCCCAGATTTGATTGAAAGTATAGATTGGGCAGCAAAATCAAGCAGTGTGATGTCGATGGTAGACAGGGATCTACCTTGGCTTTTAAATTCTAGATTGTTTGCAGTGTTGGCTTTTGGAAACATCCCCCCTTATACTCTAAGTGTATAAATGGCAGATTTTGAAAACTGGTACTACTGGCAGAGCAAGGAACATGAAATCTCTTTACACCAAAAGTGAACTTTCTTTAGAGCAGAAGTAGCCCTTAAAAAGATCCTGAAATGGTGCCATGAATGTAATAATCCTTTAAATGTGATGAATAATTAAAAATAGCCAGTAACATATTCATCTAGACTACCTGGGAAATAATAAGGGACATTTCATAAAAATGAAGATTCTTATGAGTTGGGGACATCAGATGAAGACAGCAGAAGGTGGACTCTAAATAAGAGGAGTACATTGAGGAGGGATTTAGTTGATAAACAGAAGAGCGCTTGCCAAAGATAGGGAGAGCTATGGAAGAGGCACATAGAGTTAAACTGATCCCAGTTAACCTCTGAGTTTAGTTAACCTGTAAATGAAAATTCTCTGTATCTGTCTCAGTAAGTCTGTGAGTTAAAATTATCAGGAGCTGTGAGGTTGCTTTGCAGATATACTTATCTGGTCCTGCTACTGCTCCAGCATTCACCTGTGGGCATTTTTTAATAGTACCTTGGGCTAAATGGGCTTCTACTGCAAGCCTTTTGCTTGTATGTGCTTAACTGACTCAGATAATTCAGTGAGGAGAAAATGAAGTTAAATTTTATGAATTAGTCATGGTGAAAAATATAACAAGATTAACCCATATTTAATTATATCTTTTGAAGAAAGATTTTTTTTCCTTAGGAAAAGGCTAGGAAGATGGAACACTAAAGATTAACAAGCTGTTTGGTGTGCTGTGTGCTCTAACATGTGCACATGATATGACCACATAACTACATAGAATGTTTTCAACCCATAGTCTTGGTATTTTACAGAAATTAGTTGGAAAACTTCAGTTGAATTTGAGCTCTGACACTATTGCCAGGTTAAAACGAGGCACATGTTCAACTTTGATATGTGTATTTTATATTTTTAATTTTTTAAATTATTGTAATATTTTATAAAAAAATAAAGATCAGATCAGAAAAGAAGGGTTTCTGTGTGACCATCGTGGGAGGTTCATGACATGGGCAATCGGAAGGCACAGCTGGCAGTGGTAGAGCATTATTTAAAACCTAAACAGTTTCCCACTTGAAACAGAGGTTGATTTACAAGCACAGGCACAAAAAGTAGGGTGATTAAGGAATTTATTCTCATTCATTGTACCCTGTAAGCAAATGTCTTCAATATTTAACCAAGAGATCGATGAAAGTAAATTGTTCACTGACAACCAGCTAGTTGCTTTCCTTCAGGTGAAATACTGCTCTAACTACTCTACCATTATGAAGACAGTTCTCTCTGTTTTCCATTACTTCCTGCATTTTTTTTCCTGCCTGTTTTTCTTACCTCTCTTCCAAGGATCTCCTTACAAGATAAAACTGGAATTATGTGGAAATACAAAGTAGTTAGTTGCTTCTGAGTCATACATCAGTCAAGCTCCAGTAGGGAGCTGCATGTTTCAGTTTCATGTATGTTGATAACTGTAATTTCAAAGTGAAGTATAGAGCCCAGAGTGTACAAAAGTATTTCAGGAGGATCTGCGTGCAATCTCTCCAACTGGGCAGTGCCATTTCACTTGCAACACCATTTTATCCTTTGTTGGGCTAAGAATTTTCCAAGTATCACTACTAGCCAGCACTGGAGAGGGCACAGCCCCTGTAAAAACGATGTCAGCATTTCCAACGAGGTAATAGTTCTTTCTCAGTGCCATAAGGTCAAGTCTGATGTTCTGTATGATTTTTTTTCACAGAATGCAGGTAGTGATGGGAGACTCCTCTCTTGTCATATCCTTTCCTTGCTATGGGAAGTGTGACAGTAGTTGTGAAATTCTTTAAATAGCTACCAAGCTGGGACACAGTACATTTCAAAAGTTGCTGTATACCTTAGAAACTAACCATCTTTTCATCTTTCGTGCCCTTGTGGCAAGAAAAGTGGCAACACATTGTCAGCTTACAAGATTCTACTTGAGAATTATTTGGGCTGTTATTTTTTCTGCGGATCATAGGTAAGGGACTTTTGATCCTTTTCAACCATATTTATTAAATCCTAAATTAAACACCTGTAAACCTGAAGATGCTGACCCATGTGGTAGACAATCAGCTTATAACATCACACCAATATTTAGAACATCCACAAGCTCTTATCTCTAGCATTCTACATATTGCTTTTCTCTAAAAATGGCCTCATTTGTATTAGACGAGCTCTCGTATGCCAATTGCTGGTAGTAGATCCTGACAAATCGTTGTTCTCAAAGAGTAAACTAGCATTTTCCATCTATCTTCAGCATTACTCTTCCAGGTACAAACAAGGAAACAACAGAGAAACAGCTTCAAATCAAGAAAAATTATATTTGAATATAAACTGGGTCTGACTTCCCTCTATGGATATTCTGCCCTGCCTTCGAAGATTTTGTGTTTTCTAGAATCTTATGGTGCTTTGTTCTCTATAAACAAAAACCCAAAACGTATTTCCTGTAGCATGCTCTTTGTTATCATATGCCATTATATGTTCTGAAAATCACTTACGAAAGACTCTTCAAAAATCCATAATTATTAGTTGTCCAAGTATACTCTTTGCTTAGTTAATAAAACCCTAAGTGCTCTATGAAAATTGATTTCTCAAAATTTTTATAATGTTTTGGGGAAGTTCTTTATTTTCAGATAATTTTCTTGCTTTTCAGAAATATGGTTTCAGACAAAGTATCATTACCATAACTGGTAGCATTAGTTCAGAAGCAAGAAGTAATAGTGGAAAAAATAATATTGTGCTGCTAAAAAAACTTACTAAATGGGCTCTGAAGACATGCCTATAAATAGGGGAGGATAATAGAAAAGTATTTTTTTAATTAAACATTTATTTTCAAACTTCATTGTGCATTGGAAATATTTCCCCCCCCTAATTTAAAGGTTACACCTCCATTTATTTTAATAGCTCGGTATTCCACCCTATTGATTATTTATCAAATGCTGTCATAATAGCAGGGTAAAATGGACTTGGTCAAACAGATCTTTAAGGCAAGATATAAATCAACATGGTAATTTTGACAGCAAGAAAAGTACAGCAGTTCAGATATATGGAAGTTTTGTCCCTATGTCCTGTGCACGTTGATAAGTTCTCAGTCTGTCTTGGATAGAAATCTGTAATCAGTGTCACTATCTGGGATGCCTATACCTACTAATAACAATGTAAGAAGGGTGGTTTGGGTCAGGTCAGATGTTCACCTAGTCTGGCATCCTGTCTTTGTAGCAAATGCTTAGGGAAGGAGAGCAGCACCAGTAGTACTTCATGTTCATCCAATTTCTAGTTTTAGTAGCTTAAATATTTAGAATCACGGAATGGTTTGGGTTGAGAGGGACTTTAAAGGCCACCTAGTTCCAAATCCCATGCCATAGGCAGGGATACCATCCAGCAGACCTGGTTTCTCAGAGCCCCATCCAACCTAGTCTGGAACACTTCCAGGGATGAGGCATCCACAACTTCTCTGGGCAACCTGTTCCTGTGCCTTCCTACCCTCAAGTAAAGAATTTTTTCCCAACATCTAATCTATCTCCTCTTTTAGTTTAAAACCAGTCACCCTTGTCCTATCACTATCTGCTTGTGTAAAAAGTTGCTCTCCCTCTGCTTTATAAGCCCCTTCTAGGTACTATAAGGCTGCTCTAAGGTCTCCCTGGATTCTTTTCTTCTTCAGGCTGAACAACCACAGCTCTCTCAGCTTTCTTCATAGGAGAGGTGTTCCAGCTCTCTGACCATTTTCACGGCCCTCCACAGGACTCATTTTACCAGGTCCATGTCTTTTGTGGCTGAGAATTCCGGGCCTGGATGCAGCACTTCAGGTGGGGTCTCCAAAGGGCAGAGTAGAGGGGGAGAATCACCTCTCTAGATTTGCTAGCCATTCCTCTTTTGATACAGCCTGAACTAAAGTCTATTTTATAATTCTGGATCCACTGTACTGTTAGTTTGTCTATATTCTCAGATGGAGATTTACCTGCAATTTTATAATTTCTCATATAGAGCAGGAACATTATATAACATAGAATAGATATATATTTTCTAGTTCTACTCATAAATCCCTACTCCTGATATCCAGGTATTTTTGTTCCTATGATTGTGTCACTGAAATCCATCAATTAATTACAATTTCACAAAGCTGATTTTCCTGTTTTATGAAGCTGTAACTTCACAATATTTTGTCCCATATCCCTTTGCTATAAAAAGGTAGGTTAAGCATTACTTGCATTCCAGATTCTCTGGCCTTGATTCAAATACACTTAATTTTGTTATGTCAAAAGGATCATCTATGCATACCTTGCACTTTAGGTTTTCTCATTTGTGTTCATTTTCCCCTTATTCCTATTAGTGTTGTATTGTCATGACATAGTTCCAGCCAGTTGTTTGCAGGCTGTTAGTCTGAACACAAGACAGAATGTATATTTGACAGCAACCAACTGGGCTGGTAATCCATAATTTGTTGATAGCAATAGACACAGGGCATTAGGGGATTGTAAATGAAGTGCTGATCTAGCAGTAATTACAGACTCAGCAGCATTCCAGAGTTAAGGACTGAAGTTTGCTTTTAAGTCTGTTTCAGTGGTTTATGTAATGTTGTATGAATGTTGTATGAAACCTGACATGAAAATTTTCAGCTCAAATACAGATTTTCTTCTGAATAGGCTTTGGACAAGAATTGAGAACACAGCAATCATTACAGAAGAAGTTCATTTTGCCAGATATGGTTAGGTAATTAATCAAAAATAAGCATTTTCAGCTTCCAAGAGGTTTTTTTAATGATTTATATCTTTGTTTTTAAAATATATTATCAATGAAATGATATTTGTTACTATTTTATGAAGCTGTCAAATAAGAGTCAGTCACTATATATCAGTGAAATTTGGTGCTGTGTTGCAGAATGTTGAGACCACACCCAGATGAATGGTTAAACTTTGAAATTAGTTCTGGGTCCCCATATGAGTAGCTCTAAGCGACTGCTTCTAACAATATCCTTCACTTTTCAGGTGACACTGAAGCTTGGTCTCCTAAAGGGTCACAGTAGGTGAAAGCAAAAGAGTGAAATAGGAGAGCCTATAAAAAGTCAAATGGATATTAAATGAAGTTTTCAGCAGTGTTGTGGCTGTATTTCTTAGAATATCAGATTACTTTATGGGCCTTCACTCACTTCATTTGGAGCTGTCTCTGTACTCCAAATTCAGAAGCTGAAGAAGTTGACTACCCAGTTGAAGCTGGTCTGTCAGCACAGCAAATGGATTGTAATTACTCCGGTCCCCAAAGGTAATAACATTTTCCTTCAAATGACAGGTCTGCATAGCCTTGTGGTAATCAATGTCACCTGAAAAACTGTAATCCTATCTAAATATTTCACCATGAGAATGGAAGCCCTGTACTAGGAAGACCTTTTTTTTCTTTATTAAAACCTCTGGACTTTAACATTAAGTTCTGCTCAATTCAGATTTGCCTTTGGTGTATTTATCTTCCAGTTCTGTATGCCTGTGCTTACTATTATCTATTTTTTTTCCAGAAGATTAGTAAAAGAACAGATTAGGTATTTGGTATTGCATGTTAATGTTACTTTGTGAGATGCAACGCAGTGTCATCCTCTGGATTATGGTTTCTCTGTTCAAGATCTCTTGGCTGTATTTGTGTTGTTCATTTTACAGATGTGTTGTTGAATTTCCAGGGACGGATAGAATTACAGAACCATAGAATGGTTTGGGTTGGAAGGGACTTTACAGATCATCCAGTTCCAAGCCCCCTGCCATGGGCAGGGACACCTTTCACTAGACAGATTGCTCAGAGCTCCGTCTAACCTGGCCTTAAACACGTCCAGGGCTGGGGTATCCACAACTCCTCTAGGCATATAATATTCTACTTTAATATTGAACCATGATAAAGCCAAAAAGAACAAACTTGCAGTATTTTCTCCTTGAGCTCAGACCTCTTTAGTTGCAATCTCAAGGTTCCCATGTTGTTGGCATTCACCATGATGGGATTTGCTCCTCAGAGGTTGTAACATGAAATAGAAAATGTTATAGGCAATGTTAATATTATCATTTGTTGACCTGAGCAGAACAACATTCAAGCTTGTTTCAATTATAAAGAGAAATTGGATGTGTTTGATTGATGTCACTTTATTTATAGAATCTGTTTTCCTGAATATGGGATTAATTAAATAAAGGTCTCTTGTGTTCATAACCTCAAGATTTTTTCTACTAGCTCCTGATACAGAACACTCTTGCTGTTGGTTCTGAGGTTGCATTGATGACATTAAGAACTTCATGGGAGCTTAGGTTTCATATGTCTTGAAATACTCAGCCCCAGTACACTGCTGCATGAAAGGAGTTTTATTTAGATAGACAAACTTGAATTCTGTGAATGAAGCAACTACCTTTGTGGCACATTTTATTAATAACACTTCTTGGTCAGTTATACCAAGCTAAGTACTCAATTATGAACGTAATTCTCTCCATGTACTAACTGACAAAGCCCAAGTAACCTCAGTCTTTGTTGTAGCTGGGATAGAGCTCGTTTGCTTCTCAGTAGCTGGTACAGCAATTTGTTTTGGATTCAGTAAGAGAATAATGTCAATAACACACTGATGCTTTGGTTGGTGCTTAGCAGTGCTTGCCCTGAGTCAAGGACTTTTCAGTGTCTCGTGCTCTGTCAGTGAGGAGGTGAACAAGAAGCTGGAAGGGAGCATAGCTGGGGTGGCTGACCCAAAAAGGCCAAAGGGATATCCCATACCATAAAGTGTCATGCCCAGTGTAAACTGGGGAGGTCACCTGAAATGGACCTGACGTGGGGGTAGCCTGTTCATCTGTCAACGGGTGGTGAGAAATTTTATTGTGTATCTCTGTTTCAATTCTTAAACTGTTCTTATGTCAACCCACAAGTTTTATTTTTATTTTCCTAATTCTTCTCCCCATCTCATTGGGAGGCAGGGGGCAGTGGGCAAGCAGTTAGTTGCTGGCTTTCATGCTGAAAGTCTTCAAAAATAATAGAACCTGTTTGACACTCCTTTCCCCTTGTCTTATTCTCTACTGCCTTCCTCTCCATTAGTCTGCATTTCTGTGTGCTTTTCTCTCTTTCACTTAAGTGTAGTCTCTCTTAAATGGACAATATTGTATAGTGCTGAGGTTAGATTCTTGATGGAAATAGCATACAGTTTTTGGTATTTTCAACCTGAAGGAAATGAGGGGGAATGCTAATGAAAAATTGTTATTTATACACAGTATTTTTTCTATAAATGAAAGGAAGAATAGGGGGGATAGGTATTACTACTGCTAGTTTTAAGTGGGCTATTCAAACTAAAAATCATAATTTCTATCAGAATGGAAGAGGGGAAAAAATGTGTGGGAATTCCCACTCTCAATGTTACTGTTTTTCAGAACTTATTTCAGAATCTGAAACTTGACGAGATCTGTGTTGTGGGTTAACGCCATGGGTTAACCACTGTTCATGAGACCTGTTCTCAGGTGGCTTTGGTTCCCTTCTGGACCAGGATTGTAGAATTGTAGATCTTGGAAAAATCAGTACCCTTCAGAGTCATGGATTGCTTGGGATTTTATATTTAACACAGTAGTGCAAGTATTCCATACTCGGAGTACCGTTCAGTGTGTGGGTCCCTGCTTTGCTATGGCTGCCCTTGGAAAGACTGCATAAATCTCTTGCAAAAAGTATTCACAGTGCACCCAGCGGAGCTTGACAGCTTTCCTTTCCAGAGTTTATAAATAAACCACAACCAATCTGACTGTAGAAAGGTGTTCACTCTTCAGAGATGTATAACTCGCATGTCTTCTTGATCTATCTAATTGATAAATGGTATGAGACAATTTTGTTGTATTATTTTTCAGGTAAAAAGGAAGGAATCAGCAGAGTTTCTCAAAATGAAAATCCTTGAATTTGGTCTTAGTTTCTTCTCAAGCTCCCACTTAGCTTTGAAAGATCTTCCTTGATACTGTTGTTTCCTTTATGTCAACCAGTTACATATGTTCCAAGAAGTTTGATTTCTTTTGGCTATGTTGCTGTGAGAATTTTTCTTGTTACTATGCCCTTATGCGTTGCATGAAGTACTGTGCATATTACAATTCTTGTTCTTTCCACCATGTGGACAGCTTCTAAACTCTATTACCTGACACAGATGTGTGTTCAATCAATAAAGTTGAAGCGAATGTGGTATTATCAGAAAATCTTTGTTAAGTTACTGTCTTCACTTAGGATTATGACTCCTTACACTGCATGAACTAGATTTAGACACCAAAGGAACCTGTCCTTAAAAGGTGCTAGACTGTTACTGTATGTTACTGATTTTGAATGGGGAAGGAGAGGAAACAACCCCCTCAAATCATCCAAAACTTGAAAAATACTAAAATCTCTTGGTTCTTTGTCCATATGACATTAGTCTTTGCTGGTGATATAAGCTTTTCAGATTCCTTCACTCAATTTCATAGCTGTTTAATACAAGTCAGGATTTAAATATGCCCTGTAGAATAACTTGTCTATAAAGGGGAATTGCTGAAAAAATAAAAAGAAATATATTAATCTATGCAACTTGTTCTAAGTGCTCTCCTTATACTAGCCCCTTTCACAGGCAATTTCAGAGCAGGTGTCCAACATGCATCGCACAGAACTGCCCATGCTGGCTTCAGAAATGGAAGCAATGAGATGGATGTAGCTATGCTCCTCTTAGGTTGACCTGACTCATAGCTCTTCACTGTCATGTGGTTATACTGGCTTTGTTGGAGATAGCTGCAGGCTGGCTGTGCTGTGTGCTGCTGAAGGGTGTAGGTGTGGTCTTTGCATGTTTACCAGTAAAAGAGTATGTAATCTTGCTTAGATTAAATTAGGGTTGTTTGCTGTGGGAAATTCTCACAAAGCATGTTGTGCATTGTGTGTTTCACACAGGTTAGTGTGCAATGGAGTCTATCCATGTGGGCAAACCAGCAGCCTTCAGGACAGAGACTGTGTGTCCCTCAATGCCTCTCCAGATTACCTGAAGGCATTTCTGGGACCAGGGGCTAGAAAAGTTAAATTTTAAATTCATGGCATCTCCCACTAGAGTGCTGCAGCTGTTGAACAGTTAAGAAACATTTGTATAGCGGCAGGAGAGTATCGTATTCCTCTGTTTGTTTAGGATCCATGCAAAGAATGATTTCTTGTGTTCGTTATGTGTTAATGGTACTGCACAAACTATACTTTATGATGCACTTGGGTGCAATAACTTAGCTGGATGGTTGAATACAATTTAAATATGCAAAAAGAAGGGACTAATGGAGTATCCTCAAGGACTAGCTAATACCTTTATTTATAATTATGCCATACTATCTAAATTTGAGAAGATTTGTGTTTGTCAAAACATTATGTTGTTGAAATGTAGCATTTTAGATTTAAGTATAAAAGGACCTCAGTATTTTCTCTGTGGAAATGTTATTTATATTTGTGTTTGGGTTGGTTTTTTTTCTTTGAATCTGCAACCTACCACCAATTCAAATGCCTGCTGACAGTGGGCTCTGAGAGTGCTTTTAGTAGGTATTGCTTGTTTGCTTAGAAGAACCCTACAGACAAAACAAAAATATAAACCTAAGCACATTTAGAGAGAAAAGGAGCAATGGGGAAAAAAATAGCAATGTTTTATATCCAAAGGGAAGACAAGTGCTTAGCCTGGGAACTTGGAGTAGTCTGTGAATTTGGTCTGAGCTCAGGGGGTGACTGTCTAGCAAAACCTGCTTCGTGTCACCTTTCATGCTCCCCATCTGCCAAATTTCACCTGTCAGGAGTGAAATGTCTTAAATGCTCTGTTGGATGATCTTGTGAAGAGGCAGGGTTTTTTCTAGGCCTCCATCCCCTTACTTTGCTAGGGTAAAGGTTCAGGTAATTTCTTCAGGCTTGCTAGTGCCAGTAGTATTGCACCTTTTCAACAACAGCTGACTTCTACCATTTCTCCTTGTGGAATTCTCACTGCAGGCCCTCAGTTTGTGAATTCTGAGCCTCACCTATTGATGCAAAGCTTAATGTTGAGTCACTGTATTCAGAGGCAGAGAACCAGTACTATGTAGGATGTTAAGTGTTGGTTTCTATGGTGGGCACTCCTTTCTCTTCTGCGCAGTTTCAGTGGCCAGATTTTGAGGACTTACAAATAGTAACCCAAATAATTTGCAGATTAATATCTTTCTGACCTCTGTAAGATATTTATCTAGAATACCAGCTGGACAGAAGTACCAAGAACTTTGCAAAGCTCCTTATTTCCTAAAGATTAACTGCGTCATTATAGGCAAAGCTTGTTCATTTTTTCCTGAAAGAATATATGGCCTGGAACACCTAGAACATGCACTTTCTGTCAAAGAGCAATGAATCAAATGTGTGTGTTATGGCCCTAAGGGATAACTGCTGCACTGAAGGAATTTTCTTTTTTTTTCTTATTTAAATGTAGTTTATTTTGAACTCTCCCTAGGTGCTTTCACAGAAACTCCTATTCCTATGCAGTGAAAGCTTGTAGTTTTTCTGGTATTCTAAATCAATATGATTGTCAGCTACAAGTTAAATAATGAACTTAGACATAATTACATTTTTTTCATCTACAATCTGCTGGGCTTGTTTCTATTGCTCTCCTGTCTGCTTTTATTCATTACAGGAAATTTAAATACCCTACTTAGTGCAAATATAATTTTCATTCCCTTTGTATCTGTAAAAGCAGTCATCTTAAAGAAGTCATTAGGTTTCATGTTAACTTTTAATGTGGTATGCATATATGATGAACTATTCTGATAAATCTGAAGTTTGCGTATGATGTTGCCACTCCTGTCACTGACTAGCAATGTAGCAGTGCATATACAGTTTCAGAGCAACATCTCAATTTTCTTAGGTTTTGTGGATTCTTCTTGTGAAGTAGTTTTGGTCTTGCAGTGCTGTGTTCATTGTGATTCTTTTTCATTGTGTTCATCGATTCTTTTTCAACTAATATCAAATGACAGCACTCCAGCTTGGAGTTCCAGTCCCACTGCTTACTAATACTGCTAAACTGAACTTTTGAGCACTGTAATATTCATTTTTCCTTTCCTCCATGAAGAGCTGGAAGCATTTGACATTTATCACTTACTTTGCAGTACCTTATCCTTCCAGCCCTCACTGGGCAGTCTGGAACATGAGCCGGCGTGATGAACTGCAGCACGAGCATCTGTGACTCAATAGACAATCTGCTTAATAAATGTTTATTGATTTAAATTGCAGATTATACACATGCATGAGATAGTGAAATAAATTAAATTAGAGCTGGTTATGCATCTGTCTTCACTGAAGAGGAGAGGCAGACACTGATCTCTTCTCTGTGGTGCCCAGTGACAGAACATGAGGGAATTGCCTGAAGCCGTGTCAGGGAGGTTTAGATTGGATATCAGGAAAAGGTTCTTCACCCAGAGGGTGGTTGGGCACTGGAACAGACTCCCAGGGAAGTGGTTGCAGCACCAAGCCTGACAGAGTTCAAGAAGTGTCTGGACAATGCTTTCTGGTGCATGGTGTAATTCTTGGAGATTCCCTGTGCAGGGCCAGGAGTTGGACTCAGGGATCCCTGTAGGTTCCTTACAGCTTGGCATATTCTGTGATATGTCTAAAAATTATGACAATATTTAAAGCAAGGTAAAAGGATTAACTGGTTGAGGGAGCAGCTGGTGGATTCCTGGGTTTCTTTCTGAAGGTGCTTATCAGCTTCAGCACCTTTAGAAGGAGGTTTCTGAATTTACCCCTAAAGGACGAAGAAAGTTTTTCAAGTGTTTACATTTTGTACATTTTCAAGGACCTTTACGGACCACAGCTGGTGCAAATCTGGAAGCAAAGGCACTTGGTGTATGACCAAGCAGTAAGTTTGGCTTTGTGTCTCTGATTTGTGACATATTTCAGTGACCACATTGTATGAGAAATTAATTTTTCTCTTCCTCAATAAGCTGTTGGCTCCATTCAACTATTAGAGGTACAGTACATGTAGCTATGCTAAAAATTTTGTTATACATTTTGTGCAAAATTACAGTTTTCCATATTATTGTTCCTGATCTTTATCCTTTCCCCCCCCCCGCACTCCAAGCCTACAGCTTAGAGGTTGTTCAGCTATAAGGATGTTATTATGTTCATAAGAAAAGCACATCTGAAAGCTCCACTTTTTAAATCACTGCCTTTGAGTGATAATTTCTGGACATTATTGCCAATAACTTCTCTGTGATTGCTGTAACTATTTGAAATAATAAAAAAATTCATCAGACACAATTTACCTGTATGATTTAGCTCCAGGTTTTCTGTTTCAGAAGTTCTGTTCCTAAGAGAAGCTGTATTTATTGTAGAGCAGTGTGTGTAGATTAGCAGTATTATGTTGTATCAGATTTATGAAGTAGCCAAAATGATCTGATTTTGTTGATCAATATATTCTGCAGTCTAACACAGTGAATCATGCTTATAGTTGTGTTAACAAATGGAAATAAGTTTGTAGCTCCATCTCTGTGATACTTTCTAAAACCAGCTAGACCCCAGAGTCCAGTTAAGCAATCTGTAGGATCAAATTTTTAGGGGATGTTTAGATGTTTCAGGATGTAGATATCTGCTTTTTTAATTCTGGGGCCTTGTACAGGCAGATCTTACACAGGTAAAGTCTTAAGCAATTGTTTCTGTCTAAAAAGTTCCCATCAGCTTTTTCCCCATGTGTGAATTCATCCTATGGTTTTCTAGCCTCAAGGTTCTAAGAGGAAAAAAAGGGATTTTAGGATGCTCAGTGATGACTGATGTTTAATATACATTACAAAAGAGTTTCTTACTTCCTTGTTGTTCAGATTGATTCTCTCTGAGAGGTTCAGAGATTTGACCTACACCTAAAGTACCCAAATCTCACTGCAAGGTGAGATGTAACATGAACAGTTGTAGGTGTTTCCTCCTAATTGGCTTCAGAGTTAATGCGGGCAGGTCAATCAGAGCAGCACAGCTGTACCCAGTCATACACTTGCATAGCTTATATGCCCCACCCAGGGTGGGGGATGGTGCTATCAGCCACCTCAAAGTAGCATGGATACACTTCAGGGTTTTGCCCAAGGATGAAGATGTGGGCAATTCAGATTTTTTTGTGCTGCCAGAACTGCCCAAATGGAGTTGATTGTGAGTTTGGTTTTTCTTAATGAATACAACCAAGAGCCAGCAGGCTTTGGGCATGGGAGATGAGGGATGGGTGAGAGGCCATGGTGAGATACTTGATGTGGTTATGTCTGATCATGTTTCTCACTACTGCATGTGTTGTCCAGGTGAGAGTACTGGTGAGCTTGAACAGTGAGCTGGGTGAAAGAGCTGGTCCAGCTGAAGTGCAACCATGTCAATTCCCATCCTTATGTTTGGATCATGTGAAGTTTAAATTTAACTAAAAAATAAAGCTGGAGCAGTTTCAGTGTCTGATTTACCAGGCATTGGGACAGGCCTGGTGTGTGGGAAAATAGTATGCAGGTGAGGAAAGAAGAGAGGGCAATGAGTGACTTAATGGTATTGGATGTATTCTCAGTGTTTTAATAGAGTTGTTTACTTGTCCTCATGCTCTGTCTGCTTTTGCTTTTTACGGGTAAAAATCTCAATAACTCCTCATAATTATTTCACATTTGGGTTTACTTAAGTTTGGTTTATCATATAGTCTTGCACTGACTGCAGTCTGAAGAGGTTTCTCTTTAATGCTCATAAATACTTTCTCACTCGGTATTTTTGATCTGAATCTCTTGCTTGTGGCTATATTGACTTACTGAATAGTTTATTTAATTTAGCATATCAAGATGATTATTATGTTAGCAAAAAGAGAAATTTAATGGTCCCTGTTTAGTTGTAGAACGATTGTATCTTTTACTAATTATGCTGTCTGACTGCTGAGGTTTAGAAATGTCAGCTGCCTTCCATGAATCTTCTATTTATAATATTAAATACACAACAGTTACTTCAGGAGGGTGTTGCATGGTTAAATTCAAATTTGTAAATTATTCTGAAACCCTAAGATGCCAAATTGTCTGATGCAACAATTAATGTTGCTAATGTTAAGTATCCTCCAATGTCTGTATTACATATTCATGTCCTTTAACAAGGGAATGAAGCAGAATGTAATGCTCATTGATGTTTTTAAGTTCTTCATTGGAGCTAATGTCTTATTAATAGCCTGGAAAAACCTCTTTGCAAACATGAGATTTAGCTCCTTTCCCTGCTACTTTTGAAGACTAAAGACTCTACAAAGCAGCTTTTACTTCTTCATATAAACACTTTCTGGGATGAATTTGAGGATTTACTCATGTATTATCTTGGGGTAGTCCTAAAGATACTATTTCATTAATATGTAGAGCATGTTTGCTATCTTCTTTTTCATGTTGTAGATTCATGGCAAATTCCTAGCTTATTCAGCAAGTGGCTTTCTGTGCTATATTCTTTCTATATAAAAAAAATGCTTGTTTCTTTGGCAACTCAGACCTCATTATTGATATGAAATGAGTCTGCAGTGCAGCATTATTATGCTTTGAAAGCATTAAAGGACATTTTCAATTCTTCTGTTCTATTACGATGAATACTGGATTTTTTTACAAATAATTTTCTGACACCAGATGTCTCTCTGTCTTTCATAATTTTTCTTGCAACACCACAGATAATTTTCTGTTGAGTTAGCTCCGTCCCTCCTTCTTTGCTATATGCTAAGTCATTTTTACACAGAGATCTTAAGAACTATGGACAGTTTTAACAGTTTTCCATCTTTTTCACACTGTCTTTGGTTCTTATGGCCGCATTATACTGATATATATTTCAGTTTCCTTCTCACTATCATTTTCTCACTGAAGATTTTCTAATGAAATTGGAAATGAAATATCACAAAAGGTATTTTAGTTTGAAATTAGCTGTAATCTAGGAAAAGAATGAGACCATCTTGCAGCTGAGATAAAGCAGGGCTTGGAATTTGTGTATTATTACAGATAGTAATTTGAGTGGCAGAAATATCTACATGAAATAAGAAACCCTTCAAAGTAAGCTTAACAGAGCTGAGTGGGCAGGAGTGTCATTAATAAACTTGGAAGGAAAAAGAAACAGAAATTTGCACAGAGTTCAAAATATTCATGGAATTGAAATGGGAGTGTGAACTACGTACGGTAGTTTTTGAGAAAAATACCAGTGGTCATGAAAATAAAATTATTGTCTAAACTTTTATTCAGTAGACTGCTGGAGAGCAGACCAAATATGTTATAGAATGATAAAACCCCCCTGGGGTTTTATGAAAATTGGATTTTAAATAATAGTAGAAATTGTCTTGTTGTTTTGACACCAGTAAAGCAATGACAGAAGAATCTGGAGTTCTGCTGCAACGGATATTTGCTTCCATGCTTATTTGGCACACTTATTTCTAGGTGTAGAATTCCTAAAAATTAAATCCATGAATAGTGCTGAAAAAAACCCCACCTAAGATATTGAGATAGTACCAAAAGCAATTGTTGCTCAAGTGTGTGGGAAAATTAAAGATGGTGCTGTTTACAAAGGCATAAAGAAAAGAGCAGTCCCTAAAGAATTATACAGTTTGAATACAAATGTCTTTTAACATCATTAAATTACAACACAACATGATTTCCAATATGAAAGACTGAAAGTTGTTATATATTTTTGTAACAGAAATTGTTGCATAAAACAGACTACCTGGGATAACAATCTTCCAAAAGCAAGAGCGGAATGGAAATTTCTACAGAGACTATGCTTTAAAAAACAAATGAAGAATAGCACAGAAGTGGAAAAAGAAATGTTAACTTGTTTGATGTAGGCAGAAAAAAACCCCAGCCCAGCAATATGGATCTTGACTGCAGAATGTCAATGCTTAATATGATGCTGCAAGAATTAATAATACTGAAGTTGTGGACAGCTAGCCTTCCTTTGCATGTGAAAGTGTAATTCTACTGGGTGACTTCCTGTGGTTTTATTGCCAGGGTTTGTGGGTGTGATTATGGGGGGATGTTTGAAAGTAGTTGCTTCCTGCCAGCCATGAATCTCATGCTATGCCTTCCAAGTGTAAAAAAGAAAAGATCATTACCTCACACAGTGAAGTGGACTTCCACATTGCAAACTGAATCACTTTTGAATGTCCCAGTGACTCTAGAAGTGAAATTTCTGCTTTCTATAACCTGCTCACCTGCCTTTTCAGTAGTCTGCTGGGATAAGTACAAAGGACTTTTGTAGAAAGCAAATTTCTGTTGAATCTAGTCCTCCTCTGTCATAGGTAAAGGCATCATTTAATTCCTTTCACTGATGTTTTATTTTTAACTTTTTCTGTTCCTGTTATACTGTTTCACCCCTGTTATCAACTTGTTACTTCAAGAATGAGAATGACCGAACTGTCCGTTCTCTTGGATGTCATAGTAGCAGGGAATGTTCAGGATGCAGCATATATGCACTGTTGAGAACCTAGAGGGGAAGTTTGGCTTATGCACTTCTGTGCTGGAACCTCAAGACAAAACCAGTCAGGAAGTCTAAACTGCTGTACATGATATAGATGCTCAACAAGGCTACATTAATACTATTTTCAGTTACAAAGATTCCTCTGTTCATTTTGAGACACATTTTTCTTTTCACCATTAACGTCTTTCTTCTATATTTCATTTCTCATTTTCCCCTTTATTATTTATTCATAGCCTTTATATTTCTATGATTAGCACTGGCTACAACATTGTCTTTCTTTTTATCTTACTCATTTTTACTGCAGCAGTGAAATCCACACGGATTAGACTGTAGCAAATTCTTCATCCTGTAGTAGTTTGCATAGCCCTGAAGGCAGACTATTCACTTTTTTACAATTCACTTATTCAGTCATTTCCTGTATAGTGCATATAGATGCAGTTAATTTAGACCCTGTGCATCCATTTGAGTTAGAAACATCTTCTGAAAACAGACAAGTTTTTCAAATAATCCAAATTCTTTATGGTAAGGTGAGGATGTTTCCCCCACCTCCTTTTTCTATTAGTGTAACTTAATTTCTTTCTATTTTCATTATCTTCTCAGTTTTGTCTTTACTTCAATATTTCAGTTTCGCTGCTTCCCATCTATTAAATGTTAGTAGCATTCATGGGTTTAAACAAAATTTAAAGTTCAAACAAAAGCATATGTACTACTTTCTGCTCCCATTTCACATCATCACCACTCATTTTGTTGAGCAAAATTGACTTCAAAACTCAAGTGTAAGTATATGTTGTACCAAAAGCAAACTCATTGGCTGGCATTAAAATTCCAAGGTAACTTCTGCAAAATGATACAGTAAAATATAAAACCTCCATGTAAGAAGTACTATGTATAGGAATGTTACAGTAAAAAATATGAGGAGCCTCATAATATGAAATGAGATGAAAGTGGTGAGAATCATTAGAGTGAAGATAAAGAACATTAGAACTAGTAAAAAAAACTTAAGTACTTTAAAATAAATATGCTTGCTAGTGTGCCCACCAAAAGTACCAATTGGTTCAACCCTTTCCTGGAGCAGACATTGCTTATCTCCAGGTCTGAAAGCCTAAGACAAGGCTATCTCTCTTCCCAGAACACTGTGTTGTGAACTTCGGTAACCTCAAGTCCACAATAAAGTGTTCCCATATGCAGCTTTCTCCCAGGTTCACAGGTGCTTGCAAATATTCTTCTCCCATTCCCATACAGTCAGGAAAGAGAATTCTAGATTTATCATTTTCTCCAAGTTAGGCCTGCACTATTTGTAGGAACTTTTCATAGTGTTGTTGGAATGTGGTATTAAGGCAGTATGTACAAATTAATCAATATTCATATACATAATATACCCATTTAGAACAGAATAGTTCCTTATAAAAGTAAAATTATTTAAAGATGGTTTTTAACCCAAGAAAAATCTGTGTGCTTGTCTCTTCCATAGATAGCTGTGGACTATTGCAAATTCCTAGCTTTTGGTACAGGTAATGGTGAAATGCAGAAGATGTAGGAAATAGGTAAATAAAATAAACTAGAATGGGTCAGAGGTAGAGGGGTACACTGGATCTTGCTGTGTTGCTAGTTGTTTGCTTTTAGAAGTTGTTTTCTTTGTGGAACAGATAATTTGGAGGGTATGTAGGTGAAAATGCCAGACCATAAACTATTGATGGGCCCTTGTCCTGCTTAATCATTCTTTTGGCTTGCTGAGTCTTTGTCATCTGCCCCAAAATGAGGATTCTACCAAGTCTGAGCTGAGGGAGACAGAAGTGCCCTAGAGCAGCTGAGCCTCTCCTTCAGTGAGAAGAGAATGATTTACATATAAGTAACTTCTGCTTGACTGGAGGAAATTTACTTGCAATTAATTTATCCCCGAATCTTCCAAAGCAAAACTTACAGAAAGATCTGAGACTGGCATACAGGATAGTGATGGCAGAATGCGTGAATTATTTTACTGAAAGCCTTTCTAAAACTCATTTACATATTCATTTATTTATTTAGGACAAGGCATTTGAGGATGATTAGTAGTGTACTTGAAAACCATCAAATTAATTTACCTTTTTTTTCAGTGTAAAATGATGAACTAAGGCCATTATTAGGTGAGATGTTTGTTCCTGCATTGTTTTAGAATGTTGAACACCAAATATAAGTATTAGTGGTTTTTCTCAAGAAAAAAATTTGCATCTTTCTGTGTGGAAACCTTTGGAATTTATTCTGATTTTCTGTTTTTGTGTGGTTCACTAACCTTTGTGTCTGTCTTGTACTGTTTTATGGAAAACAATGTTAAGAAATGCACACATATCCAGATGCTTCTAGTCTGCTTTTCACAGAGCACTTCCTGATGTCAATAATTTGCCGAAAAATGATTTTTAGAGAAAGTAAATGAGACCACAAGTACAGAATTATATTAGAGAGAAACTGAAGCTTTATGAAGTGCACTGATGAGTGCTTTACTGGGGAAGGTGATTTTTCCAGGTATATACCAGGTATGTGAATCAGTTTTCACTATAGGAAAAGGATTTTTAAAATGTTGCTGTTAAATGAAAATAAAAAATAAGTATTCTTCAAATACCAGCATACTGTTACCTTGCACAGCTATAGCCTCGTAGAGATGACATTCATCTGAGAGATGTAGGTGCTGGGCTTTGCTTTAATGAATACTGAAGTGTTTTGCACAAAATGGAGCACCTTTGACAGCATAGACTCAAAAATACTCTAAACCTTTTAAATAGTATTCCATATGTTCTTATTTTTCTAAATTGTATGCTCACCCACGAATTGCAATGAAAAAAAGGTCTTTTTTGTGACCACACAGAAACCTCTTCCGTGTGAGAAAATCTATCTGTTTATGGTAAACAGAAGATAAGGTGTTCAGAGTTCTTTTGGGAACAGGCGGTGAATTTCTGTGGCCAACCAGCCCCAGGGGGCAGAGGGCTGTGGCCAATCCCAGTAAGCGTTCATTTTGTATATAAAGCTCCATTTAAATAAATAATTCCCTTTCCTCGGCAATCCCTCTCGTGTGCCTCTTATTTTGACATTGGCTCAACATCGACATCTTTAATATTCTTGGTGCTGCTGTATCAGGCAGCAGTGCTAGCATTGAGTAGGTATCTACTGTGTTAAACTCTGAAAAAAAAGGTAGCTCCTGCCTTAGGAATTAACCTATGATAGTTTTAAAAAAAATCAGTTTTATGAAACCAATCAATACAGTAGTCTAGGGAGTATCACTCACTATTAGGAATAGCTACAGAGTCTTAATTAAGATGAGAGAACAAACTTTGTATATATATACATACATGCATATATATAGAACAGGCTGACTTCAGCTTGCAGTACTCTGTCATGTGCCTGTGATTCCTGCAATTAGTCTTGAACATGTTGAACTTTCAACTTTTCTGAGTGAGGTTTGACAAATTAATTAATTCAGCCTTATCTTAATGGCTTTTTAAAAACTTACTCCTTCATGCAATACCAGTGCTAACTCTCTTTGCCTATTGACACCTCTTATCATAATGTTGTTTATGAAGGTATTGCAGTCTTTCAAAAGTTGTAATGGTTCTATTTTTGTTTTCTCCATGACTCCAGAAAGATTTTGGCAAAATATTGTTTCTTATTTTTTTTATTGAAAATATGAAATGTAAGTTCTCAAACCTCAGATTTTATCCTTGCCTTTTTTCTATGGAATACTTCAGGTTGTTTGGGAACTTGCACTAATAGTTAAATGACATTTAAGTAGTACAGAGACTTTGACCTTCAGTGAATGATCTTCTGAATAAATGAGAAAATATATGAGTAGATGAAAAGATAAATGCAGTGCAATTTTCCTGCTTTGTGCCTAGTCTTCAGAGGATAATATCTGGTATCGCTGGCTAGACTCATTTAGTAATAAGACAATTTTATTTCCTGGCAAATATGTGTGACTCTGTGAGGATGATGTCTACCTAATTTAAAGCAGCAAATTCTCTACTAAAACATAGGACCTTCCAGTTTTAAAAATTTTCCTGTAGAATTAGTAGGAAAAAAAGATCATCTTTGTACTACTATTCGTGAGTTCTAAATTATGAACAACATGTCTAGATTTTTGACCAGTTGTTTTTCAGGCATCAGTTCCTTTTTGCTGAAGCACTGTGAATGTTTTTTTCTGCTAACAGAAGTAGTCTTTAAGAAGACTTCCAGATATATGTTGAGGTGCCATACACATAAGCAGGCAATCCAAATATCACTTTATGTACAAATAATATTGCTGTCATTCTGTGCCATTAAAATTTTGCAATGTAAACAATATGACGATATATGACTAGGTCAGTACAGAGCTTTACAGGACATGTCAAGTTATGAAAATAATTTCATCCATTAAAAATAAAGTGAATTTCAACTACTTAGCAAAACTCTCATTATGAGGCAGTCATTCTAAATAAACTGTATTAGTCCAAAATAATTTAAAATCAAACAAGCTGAAAGCGTGTCTGAGTTTTGCATAATTATTTGCAGCACATTGTTAACACTTGAATTATTTTCATTCTCCTTTACTGACGAGTTTTTAACCATTTAACTTGGGAAAGGGAGTTTAATCATATGGCTGCATGCTGTATAACTGCTGTTAATAATTGCCTGGCCTATCTTGCTGCAGTTCTTGGGAGGTATCTGGCAGGAATTTTACCTAAAGGAGTGCTTCATTGTCAGACCCAAGCTAATGTAGCAAATGAATGGTTGAGACACTATCTCCCTCTTTCTTTCTAGTGCCCAGAGACCAAAAAAAAAAAATAAAAAAGAGAGAGAAATATGTACCACAGGAGTGGTACCAATAGAACATGAATGAGCACTGACAATTTACAAGCCGTTCCAAAGAGATTTTACAGCTTAATAAATAAGCTGGCTCTAAAAGGCCTCATAAACTGTATTTGAGATGTATGCTTTGTATTACAGAAAAGTTATGTGAGGTATTTATAATTGCTCTTGTGGTCAAAGTCACGTAGTTAATAGAGTCTTACAATTCACAAAAATATTTCCATTAGTGTATGACCTTTGACATGCATTCAAAATTTGTTAACTCTTACTTAGTAGTGGTAGCAAAGACTGCTTTTTGCATTGTCACTGTATCTAGCTAAAAAAAAATCCTGGTTAGAGGTATATTTATAGATGAAAAAACAAGATTTTTTTTGTGAATTAGCAACTTAACACCCACCTGATGCATGATAATACTCTCTCACAATGATAGTGTTATGAAATTTCACTCTTTAATCATGTACAAACTTTACACTTCCCTCGAAAAACACTCATATTTTTGACTGGTGCATGGAAAATAAAGAATAAAAGTAATTCAGAAGGTTATAAGACCTATAAAGCACTAGGTTTGAAATGGCTGTCACACTTCACTTTCACAACTTCAGACATAATTATTGGTGCTTAATGGTTGACAGGCTAGGGTCAATTTTTACAGTCTAAATGTTAAGAGTGGATGATTGCAGCAATAAATACCTGTCACCAACAGCTTTCAAGTAATAAAAAAAAATTCCACTTGTACCTGGTCAGAGTGATAAAAGCACATGAAAGTGCACCAATTAAATGACTTTAAAAGGATTTGTCAAGTTAGAGCTGTCGGACTTCATTATTTATCTCTTTTGAATAATATTTGTAGCTACAAATTAGCAACTACTATTTGCAACTGTCAGAGAGAATCAAATCAGTGATGAGGAGAAAAGCAAGTATGAGTTTTTTATCTGCATTTTATTAGGCTACCTGTATTTCTGAATAGTATATGTGGGATTTGGCAATAAAGTATCTGATCTTGTGCTGATGAGGCAAGAAAAAGTGTTCAGCAGTAGGTTATAAGCCCAGCTCTCATGTCACCAGCAAACATGTTTAGGATACTAACATTTTAATGTATTGAAACTTAAATGCTATTATGTTAGAATATATTTCTTTTGGCTTCTACTGTCTTTCAGCTTTGGTACTAGAGATACAAAAGTCAAGTAGTATCTGACGTCTTGATTAATGCTTAGGTAAGACGCAATAAAGCTTCCGAAGTTCCTAAACAGACAATAAGTTTAACAGCTGCTTTGTTTACTTTGCCATTTGGCTTAGTTCATGGTGGAAAAGTGGGAGGGAGGAATGAGGTGTCATTACCAGAGGTGAATGAGAGCCAACCTGCTGTCTGACAGGATCTTTCTGGCACTGGATCATCTCAATGTTTGGATCTAGGCTTTTAGTGCAACATGGTGTGGCCAAAGTAGAGGTCAGTGACAGCTACTTCCTTCACACTCTTCCCTGCTCTTTCTTGCTCATGATCTGCACTAAGGCACATGTCCTCCATGCCCACTCCTGACTTCTAATATGCCATCCCTCTCTGTCAGACTTTTGCTGGGCTGGAGATATGCCTCTGCTCTCTGCCCAGACCTATGAAGCCAGAGGTCAGCCCCACTTGAACTTAACTGCTACTGGGAGGAGCCTTATTTCCCGTTTCCTCTGCCACTTTTTCAAGGATTTAACTTACTGGTATGGCCTTGAAATTAACCCTGTTCTACAGGAGTGGTACAGCTCCATAAGCCCTGCTGCAGTGTCCCATGTGCCCTTAGTTAACTGTTGCTATTTTGGGCTTCTGTTGTCTCCTACCACTCTACAAAAAGAACTCTTATAAACAGATATAACAATCCCAAGAAAAGAAGAACCCACAAAGGTAGAAAGTTTCACAAGGCTTCTATCAGAGCTTTACTACAGATTATCTGCTTAGCATTTGGCTCCCATAAACCACCAATTCTACCTTCTTAGCAGAAGGGAATAAAAAAGTTTTACATCCCTGCTTGCAACAATTCTCTCATATTAAAAGCCCCTTCAATTTTAGGCAGCAGGTTTGACTTTACTAGGACGTACAAGGTACGTATGCCAGACCATTGTTCCCAGCTCAGTACTACCATCCTTTTTAGTTGTTCATTTGGATCTTCAAAATCTTATTTATGTCTCCGAACCAAAACCACATAGGGCCCATAACCAACGAACTGCTGAGAAACCATTCATTCAGAGATAAGACACAGTGTTTCATGCGTTCAGCAAGCTGAACTGTGTGTCTCCCACACCCAGAGGCTTGGGAGTTTTGAATCTCCTCCATGCCTCAAACATGTCCGGAGCTGTTTCAAACCTTTCTTTTGAAAATCAAACAGCTTTTCGTTCTGCTAGGATTTTTTTCCTGACAAACATTTCCAAACTTGTTTCCATAGCACTCTTTTCCCTTCAAAAGAAGCTACTTGCCCCTTCTGCTTTCAAAGTAGCTGTACATTTCAAGAGCAGGGTACACTGACTGTGCCACTACGACTTGGATCTGAGCTCTTGCCCAAAGATTTCAGTTAAAATGCTCTTCCATGCTTTGCACCTTACAAGAGTCCAGCCGGGGCAACTTTGGAAAAATGCTCTCAAAAGCTGTGTCCCTCATAATGCAGATCAAGCCTTTGTACACAAATGGGAAGGGAGTGCAAACCTTGTGTTACAAATATTCAGCTGCCCAGTGCACATCAGCTGATCATCGATAGAGACATACACCTGCAGAAATACATTAACTGGTGTCAGTCTAGTCCAAGTGGAAATGTTTCTGCTGTTACAGGTTTCATGAATGTTGCTTTCCAGTCTTTCATCAGATTTACAAATAACTGTTCATTTAATTTCTTCTTCTGGTACTGTGCTTTGAACTGTTTATGCATTTGATTTATAGAACTTATATTGCTTTTGCATTGTTTATGCTGTACTTTATACTGGTTGTTACAGAGTTCTTAGGCTATGTGCACTGCCTCACAGCTCAGCAGACTTTATGGTTACAGCAATAAAAAGACTGCAAAGGTATTTTAGATTAGTGCTAGAGTTGAAAAGACTGACTACTTGATGAGGTGTGTTTGAGTTCAACACAAAGAGATTTTCACATCCCCTATAATCAAAACAATATTAAAAACCTTCCCAAGTCATAAATTTATCTAAAAGAAACCCCCAACATTGTCCCCTCCAAACCTGTCTTGAACAGGTCTTGAAAAAGGCCCACATATTAAGGCTTCTCCTCCTGACTGAGGACACCCTGATCTATATTCAAACCACTTTCCTTTCAGACAAGACTTAGGAGTGGAAGGCAGTGAAGATTAAGCAGCACTCCCACAGCAGTATCCCAGTGGTTCAGGTTCCCCTAAGGATCACGGTCTCCTCACTGCTCCTTCTCTACAGACTGCCATCCTCCATGACTGGAGGACAGCCCAAGCCCTTTTTCTGACTGCCAATCTGGAGTGATTCTCTTATCAATGATACTCAAAAGCAGTGCACAGAGAAAACCATTGTTGCATTAAAAGTACTGAAATTTAGGGGAAAATAAACCCCATTGCATTCCAGCTGCTACTTAGAGATCAAGGGGACTAGAAGGTCTCAAAAAATGAATCTTATTCTGTTAATCTAGGAAGTTTTGTTCAAACAAAAGCAATGCAACTTTGGGACAACAGCTGCATGTTTCTGGATTTAAGATGTCAAATAATGAAAATGTGAAGCAATCAGAGAAACAAAACAGAACTGAGACTCATATGCACATGAATATTCAGTTTGAGCAATGATAGCAACATCACAGAAAACTGGGAAAAAAGAAAGCTGGACAATGAAGGGAGTGTAAAGGTACTAGTTTCTTGTGTGTGATGATTTTCAAATACAGAAAACCAGATGTGTTTCTGTGCCAAAAGAACAATTAAAGTTTGCAAGTTACCCACAAGTGCTATTGCTTTCCAGTGGAGCAAATGACTTCTCAGCCTTGAAATTTATGCACTAATGCAGAAATTAAGGGAAGATCTGTGCCCACAGTTTGCTCACTTTCTTGTGGGGTGGGAGACTTCAGGGCTTCTGCACAGCATAACTGAAGTGAAAGGTTTACGTTTAGACCCGTAAGATCTTACGAAGAAACTGAAAAACAAGCACTGCTTACCTAGGTGTTCCAGTCAATTAACATGATGGTTAAGATATCCTGAAGGTGAGAAGTAAGGTTGAAATCTCCACTTTCTTGCTTAGAGTTCTATCAAACAAAATATCATATATAAATAGATTGTGTGTTTCCCTTCTTACACTGTGGTACTGTTTACATCAGTATTCCTTTACTTACATCTTCTAAGTTTTCCAGGGTTTTTCTATTTTGTCATGAACTGGATTTGATACTTCTCAGTTTTATCTTATGTGTGCTTTGCTTCTGTAGTTAGACTAGGTTTGTTGAAGAGTGAGTAGCTACTGTGATGTTTATTCTGTTTTTCTCACTCAGTGGTCTCCAGCTTTCTTACTGTTCTGTTTCATGCATATTTGGAGTATTTCCTTTACTTACGGCTTATTTCCCCTTGATGGATAACTTGGATTAAAATTATACATGGCATGTGCAGGAAAACCAGGGGATCAGGCCCAGCCAACATGGGTTTATGAAAGGTATCTACCTGATCAATGACCAAGTGACCCCCTTAGTAGATGAGGGAAAGGCTGCACGTGTCATCTATCTATTGTCTTCAGTAATGCATTTGACGCTGTCTCCCACAGCATTCTCCTGGAGAAACTGATAGCTCATGTCTTGGACTGGTGCACTGTTCACTTGGTGAAAAACTGACCAGGCTCAGAGAGTGGTGGTGAATGGAACTAAATCCAGTTGGCTGCCAGTCACTCATGGATTTTCCCAGGACTCATTACTGGGGTTTGTCCTGTTTAACATCTTTATTGATGATTTGGATGAGGGGATCAAGCGCATCCTCAGTCCGATTGCAGACAACACTAAGCTGGGCAGGAGTGTTGATTTGCTGGAGGGCCAGAAGGCTCTACAGAGAGATCTGGAAAGGCTGGATTGATGGGTTGAGGACAACTGCAAAAGGTTCAACAAGGTCAAGTGCCAGGTCATGGCCTTGGGTCACAATAACCCCATGCAGTACTACAGGCTGGGGGCAGAGTGCCTGGAAAGTGGCCAAAGGGAAAAGTACCTGAGGGTGCTAGTTGTCAGCGTCTGAGCCAGCTGTTCCCAGGTGGCCAAGAAGGCCAGGGGCATCCTGGCTTGGATCAGCAAGAGCATGGCCAGTAAAACCAGGGCAGTTGAACTGTACTTGGCAGTAGTGAGACTGCACCTTGAATCCTGTGTTCAGTTCTGGGCCACTCACTACAAGAAAGACATTGATGTATGGGAGTGTGTCCAGAGAAGAGCAACGGAGCTGGTGAAAGACTGAGAAAAATTTCCTCTGGGGTGTGATTGAGACAGCTGGAGTTGTTTAGCTTGCAGAAGAGGAGGGTCAGGGGGACATCATTGCTCTCTACAACTGCCTTAAAGAAGTTGTAGCAAGGTGGGATTGGTCTCTTTTGCCATGTCTCAAGAGAAAGGATGAGAGGAAAGGGCCTCAAGTTGCATCAGAGGAGGTTCAGTTTAGATATCAGAAAAAATAATGTTCACTAAATGAGTGGTTTGGTGCTAGAATAAGTTACCCAGTGAGGTCGTGGAATCACTGTCTGTGGAAGTGTTCAAATTCGTCTAGATGTGGCACTTGAGGATACAATTTAGGGGTGATTATGGTGGTGCTGGGTTGATGGATGGACTAGATGATCTTGCAGGTCTCTTCTAGCGTTGATGATTCTGTGAAAAAGATTTGGATAATTATCCTCGAATAACAATGCTTATGAACTACAGAATTGTCAGAATAGTTTATCTCAAACTGTTTTCCAAATGCATCATGTTAAATCAGATGTGGCACTTCGGTCATGGACCAAGAGTATTCACAGATGAATTATTTAGGGACTGCTGTTTTGGAAAAAACTATTTTTGAGTAAGTATTTCTGAGAAGCTCATATGTAGAATGGTTTTTCTGCTGATGTTCTCCACAGTTCACTCATCACTTACAACATTTAGTATAGCAGCAATCTGGAAGCAGAGGTGAAAAGAACCACAAATCTTGCTTGATGTGCCATGTGGGTTGTTTTTGCTGCAAGCGGTTTAGCTGTTCCTTTATAGCCATTAAAAGTTTATTAAAATGCATGAGAGACATCCATTATAAACCAGAAAAAAGTCCATTAATATTACATATCAAATAAGAGTTATAGTTACACATTTCATCCCCCAAGCCCCCAAACACCTAGAAAAAGCATATTTAAATGTAGAAATTTAGAAGTGTCCGGGGAATATTTTTATACCATGCTGAGTAATTGATTAAACTATTAAAAAGTGGATCAATAATGAGACCTTCTGCCTAGAAATCTGACGAGTTCCAAACAATCCTGGCATAGCTCCAGGACATCATGATGCAGCTGACATTTCCTGACCTTGCATACTTTGAAGGCAAATTGTATGGCCTTCCCAAAATAGTTCTGGGAAGAATGAAAATAACCAATAAATATTTGAAGGTTAATGACAATGAGGAAGAAAAATCCTTTAGGAAAAAACCACAGCAGTTCAAATAGAGTTAATAGGATGATATTAAGGGAAAGGTGAAATGGAGATGCACCATGACACGAAAATTCTTGTTCATAAATTACTCAGCTACATATATTTAGATACAAAATAATTTCTCAAGAGAAGGGGGATATAACTTTCTTACTGGGATCTTTTCATGCTGGTCTTTGTGCAGATATATTTGCATGCAGCAATAATATACTACTGACAGAGAGTGGATTGTTTGCCTAGTTTACCCATGAGGTCTTGTTTCAGTTACATGCTGTGAAACTGATGTAGAGTGACTTTCACAGGTGTATAGAATACGAAGAAGTGAACAAGCATAAACTGGTGTCATAAAACAATATCCGTTCCTGACTGCAGCTTTAAAGACATTACTGTTTTCTTTGTAGTCAACTCTAGCTGTGTTTTAGCTTTTTAGCCCCATAGGAGACTTTTTACTGCAGGATCCTCTCAAAATTCGGTATTTCTTTTCCAAGGTATGTGCAATGTTAGTATATCTGTGTAATTCTTGCAGTGCAGCTCAGCAGGCTTTTGCCAAGTAGTAGCTTTCAAGATAACTCCCTATTGGTCTCCTCTGGAAGCAATTGATTAGTAGCTTGGCTTTAAACAAAATATTTCTCAAAAATATTTTCTCCTTAAATAGGCTTTTCATAGCTTGTAACCATTTTCATTCTCCTGTAAATTATAAGACATATATCTTTGGAGGAAAATTATTCTTGCTGTGTACTAGGCAGTTAATATGTGCTGATCTCAACCAGCAGAGCCAAAGGTGCCTGTGAAGTGTGCCAGGTGGATAAGCTGCATTACAATTAAAGATGAGTCATCATTTGTTTGTATTTATTCACTCATGTCTTAAAATTGGAATCCTAAAAGATTAAAAGGAAATAAATTAGATTTTAAAAATATTCATCTTTATGACAGCTTCTGAAATTTTACTGCAGAACTTAATCCTTCCTTGCAGAAGGATCCCAATTTTCACAGCACCCTCAGTATTGCAGCACGGTATTTCATGTGGTATTCTCTAGCTAGAAGATATGAGTGCAATTTTCAGTGTAGATATGAATCTGCTACTGCAGAGTTTACCTGCTAGGTCAGGAAATGTTATTAACAACTTTGTCAATTGTAAAAGCAGAAAACTTTAACAGAGCAACATGAGCCATAATATTAATCACCAAAAGTTTCCTCTATCTTTGAAAATGTTCTGGTTTCTTCTACATATGATATTAGAGAAACTGACTTGTGAACATGTGCAGAATAACTTAATATATTTTCAATGCATTGGAAATGTTTGGGATACAACACATAAACTCTGCTTACAAATTGGATCCCAATCACTTTTTTTCCCTAGTTTTTAAAGTTTCTTTTACATATATATCAGCCAGAAGGAAAAGAACTAGCTGATGTACAAAATTCCTGACTTTTTTTTGCTCCTGTTACATATGTGAGTGGTGTTCTGTCGCAGTAACCAGGTTATCAAACAGTATTGTTTGGTTTTGAATCAAGGGAAAAAAAAGACACCTTGCTTATGAAGAATTGCATAGTTTCTTGTCTTGGGTTTGCCCAGGAAGAGTCAGTCTTGCAAGTGACTTATGCTGCAGGAAGCAGTACACCTTGCTTCCTGAGAGACAGAACCAGTGACCAGCTAGTTTTGAGTATTGATAGGTATACAATCCAGTTAAAAGTTGTTCCGCTTCCAGGAAAAAAATCCATATTTAAGAGAGAGACACCTGAGGAAAACTCCTTTTTTCTTGTCTTGTTGCTGCCAGAGAAGCAGGTCCTCTGCTTCTCTCTCTGGTAAGACTG